>JACSZP010002059.1:0-16057 GCA_016161895.1 Pinna nobilis
CCCACTGGAAAAAAATCCTGGATCCACTGGATCCGCCCATGTTCAGGATACCTCATACTAAGGTACACTAGCGAGCTGTGCTTTTGATGCCATCTTCATACTCTTACCATTGACTATTTAATGATTCATTTGGGTTTTATTGCTATAGACTAAAATTCAATTTGAGCAGCTCAGGTTTTCTTTACATGAGAAAAATTCAAAAGGTCAAAAGCATAATTCATTGAAATAAAAGTAGTGATGATAAAAAAGCAATGACAATCTGAGACTTATCATCAATACATGTTTTGTACAAAGCAGCCTAGCTGAACTGTGGAGAATGCAGTAGCATACATGTGATGCTATATCATTATTGATCTTGTACAACATGTAATTGAGTATCAAAGTTATTCACTCAGCATCCATAAGCCCCTAATTACTACATGTTACTAGGGGATTACATGTGGTAGATTAAGTACACATTTTATGGTAGGTTGGTACATGTTTTTGCATGGGGTCTCTATAGCTCAGTGGTTTGCCTTCTGATTGGGAGTTTATGAGTCTGAATCCACATTGCACTGCCATTGGGTTAGATTTAAGTAAAAGCTGAGGTCCGGTATTTCAGTATATATTGGTTTGTTACAGAAACCCTGGGGTGGGGGAGGCTTTGTGGACAAATGGGCCTAAATGAGCACTGGGCTTTAAACCACTCAGTCTCTCAACTGTAGATAGCATGGATTCATTCAAGCCCCAATGGAACCTGTTGATTATGTGATAGTTTGCCAGTTTACTTATGGAAGCCTGGTAGTCACTTTCCATGTACATTTAAGTAACCAGCTTCTCTGACCTCCACCAATAGAAATTTGCTGCCACCATATGACTGAAAGATAAATGTTGAGTGTACGTGGCATAAAGAGTGTGGCATTATAAATGCAAAACAAAAAAAACCAAAAAAAAAACCAAACTTCTCAATAGCCATAAAACTTTCACATTTCACTGGCATTGGTGATGTCCCCATGTAAGTGCAAAATTATGAATGCGACGGAAAACAACACTACAACCAGCTTTTAAGGTTGTGCTGGGATGTAATGCTCATACGTTGTACCATCGCAATATGCATTTGATTATTAAATGAATATGCCACGTATACTTCATATTCAGGTGCCCATTGTACCATTTTCAAGAATATAATTAATAGGACCTAAGCAGTATCAATTATCCTCATCTTGATACCTAGAACTATGTATCTGAGTTCGTGATGTAGATTTCGTTATCTCCAACAATTCGTTCTTACGGACAGTTGATAACAAGGTTTTTTTGTCAGACTTATAAGAATAATTTGATATATTGTTTTGTGATTCTCTGATAGTCAGTCTTACACATGATCAAGCTGTACCAGGGTTCACCTAGTGCAGAGGATTAATGACATTGCTTGGTTACAGTCGATTTCCATGTTGTACATTTCACAGATCTGTCAATGAAATGGCCGATCATTCTCTCAGTTTATCTGATGTGTGTAGTATGATCAATGCATGTTGATAGTCAGTGAACAGTGTTCAAAGAATAATTCTGCACAAATTGTAGGGACAGAGACAGGCATATCTGAAAGTTACATGTACATGTTACACATGCAGCACTTTTACAAGAGCTGCTGAGGCCTCTGTGGCTGAGTGGTTAGCGTATTCGACTGCAAATCGAAAGATCCAGGTTTGAGCCGCATAGCGCCACTCCGCAGTTGGCCGTCCCTGTCTTTCGGATGAGACAGTAAAAACCGTGGTCCCGTGTCACAGTAGGTGTTGGCATTTTAAAGAACCCTCCCTGCTCTACAGCCAGCAATGCGGAGCAATTAGGCAAAATTTGTAGCCCTTCACCGGCACACGGTGACGTCTCCATATGAGTGAAATATTCTTGAGTGGGACGTTAAACAACAATACCATACCATACAAGAGCTGCTTGAGACATCCAAAACAAACGAATTTGAAAATGTTTTCATTTTATTTCTTTTATGAAAAAGAATTATATTTATGACAACATTATTAAAACTTTATTGGGTATTGACTAGATGTTTTCCTAAGCTAAATTAAGTAGAGAAGGGGGTGGGAGGGCTGGGATATGTATCAGATTAACTGTGCATGTTTCAAGCCAGCCTCTATTAGTATATGTAAGCCGAGCTTTATTCAGTCTTTTTTCTATCTTAAAATTTTAGCTACTGTAGTCACCTTTACCTGATGCTGTTCAATAATTGTAACTGAATACCATCAGGTCGGTGTTAAAAGCTTTTAACCAGGAGAGCAAATCTGTATAAATATACTCTATATATTTGCAGTTAATTTTGTTTGAATATTTTGTATTGAGCATAATTACTCATAACCACTCGTGTTATAGATTCAAATGTCAGAAATGTACGATAATTTGAATGTAAGCTTACAAGCACTGTGGATAATAAGATTAAGTATGCTTGTAGTACATCACATACTGGCATTTAGACATGGAATAATTATGCCCATGACATTTTAGCTTATGGTTTCTCACTTGTATGTACATGCACTGGGCATTGTGTACTTTCTGTTTTATGACCTTGCAATTGGAAATATTTCAGGGGTAAATAATTTGTTTACGCCCGTCGAAGACGGGTCGTATTATGGTATGGCGTTGTCCGTCCGTCTTGTCCAGACATTTTCGGCAATAACACAAAGAATTATGGTTGGATTATCGCCAAACCTCGTAGGGTGCATCATTATGTGAACCGTTCTCAGGGGTGCGAAAATATTGCCATTCTGACAATATTTGGCAGAGTTATGCCCCTTTAATTTCAAATAGTGGAATTTCATTCAAAATGCTAGAACTTTTTTATTTTTGCCTTAATTCCTTTCAAATTTTAAATAGTAACACAAGCAGCAGTGATGTTTAACATATTTTACGGGTTTTTATGTAACTTTTCAACTTTTCACAGAAACAGAGTTATGGTCCATCAGCACCTACTTTCCTCTTTATTGTGTTACATTTTCTTATGGGCGCAACTGGTCCCATAGTTTTTTACACAATGTTTAGCAATTTACCAAGTGTTATTGATATCATATGAAGATGTGCATATTGTAATATCAAGTTGTTACGACAATATATGTCAGAGTTATGCCCTTTAATTCCGAAAGGGACGGGCGTATCATGTGCTTCAAGGCACTCTTGTTGTTCTGTCTGTTTATTTCTGCAAAAGCCTTAATTTGTCATAACTTTTGAATGATAAGTTACATGTATAAGGCTTTCTAATTTCACATGTAAATATTTTTTGTGACAAGCTAGATCGCGACCTTGTTTTTCTACAAAATTTTCTTATCCCAGGACCTTGATATTTGACCTATTTGTAAGATAAATTCTACGATCATAATTTTTAAATAAGAAGTAACAGAGCTTGACAAGCAGCAAATCATTGTGCTGTCATTCTTGGGCATCAGTGTTTCATAAACACAACTTATTTATGACATACATGTATTTTGTGTTTCAATGTTTCCACCTGGATGACAGCAAATTCCAAGGTGAAAACTACATTTTAGTCTGTTGCAACAAGACAAATATTTTAGTCCTCAACTTTTCGTGTCTCTTTCTGCTAAGTAATCTATATCTCAGGAGTCACGAGTTCTATATATCAGACTAGCTAAATGGCTTAATTGTAAGAAATTTATGCTGTATGTTTGACAGATACTGAGTGACCTATATGTCAGGGGTAACTACAGCATATCTGACAGATGCTAAGTGACCTATATGACAGGCGTAACTACAGCATATCTGACAGATGCTAATTGACCTATATGTCAGGGGTAACTACAGTATATCTGACTGATGCTAAATTACCTATATGTCAGGGGTAACTACAGCATATCTGACTGATGCTAAGTGACCTATATGTCAGGGGTAACTACAGCATATCTGAAAGATGCTAAGTGACCTATATGTCAGGGGTAACTACAGTATATCTGACCGATGCTAAATTACCTATATGTTAGGGATAACTGTCAGCATATCTGACTGATGCTAAGTGACCTATATGTCAGGGATAACTACAGCATATCTGACTGATGCTAAGTGACCTATATGTCAGGGGTAACTACAGCATATCTGACAAATACTAAGTGACCTATATGTCAGGGGTACATGTAACTACAGCATATCTGACAGATGCTAAGTGACCTATATGTCAGGGGTAACTGTCAGCATATCTGACTGATGCTAAGTGACCTATACTAGTATGTCAGGGGTAACTACAGCATATCTGACAGATGCTGAGTGACCTATATGTCAGGGGTAACTACAACATATCTGACAGATGCTAAGTGACCTATATGTCAGGGGTAACTACAGCATATCTGACAGATGCTAAGTGACCTATATGTCAGGGGTAACTGTCAGCATATCTGACTGATGCTAAGTGACCTATATGTCAGGGGTAACTACAGCATATCTGACAAATACTAAGTGACCTATATGTCAGAGGTAACTACAGCATAACTGACAGATGCTAAGTGACCTATATGTCAGGGGTAACTACAGCATATCTGACAGATGCTAAGTGACCTATATGTCAGGGGTAACTCAGCATATCTGACTGATGCTAAGTGCCCTATATGTCAGGGGTAACTACAGCATATCTGACAGATGCTGAGTGACCTATATGTCAGGGGTAACTACAGCATATCCGACAGATGCTGAGTGACCTATATGTCAGGGGTAACTACAGCATATCTGACAGATGCTATTAGTGACCTATATGTCAGGGGTAACTACAGCATATCTGACTGATGCTAAGTGCCCTATATGTCAAGGGTAACTACAGCATATCTGACAGATGCTATTAGTGACCTATATGTCAGGGGTAACTATAGCATATCTGACTGATGCTAAGTGACCTTATCATGTTCTAAGTCATTCATGCTATATATCTGATTGTTGTTAAGTGGTGATATGTCAGTTTATAATTATTGACCATGTGTTGATTGACAAGAGACGTTATGTCACCCGAGGGCTATGCCCAATGATTACATAACACCTCATGGATGTGGGCAGATATTCATGACAACCAAAAACTAGGACAACAATTGTTTTATTATACAAAAGACGATAAAATAAAAAAAATTCAATTTAATGAGAAAGACCAGATTCACCCAGCCTCTCGTTTAAAGTTTTATGATCAGAGTTCTTAAAGTCCTGAGGGAGGCTGTCCTGTGTTGAACAGAAATTTTCTAAAGAACTTAGCAGCCCAGGCAATCAAATGATTTGTATTTTTTGGAGTCCTTTGCACTTAAAAAAACATTCATTTTCCCTTCCATGGACAGACATCAACTGCAATAAGCCAAATGGTGATGGCCACAAAAGGATGACGTAAACCAGCATGGAGGGTGACATAAATGTTTGAGGGTGACATACAGATGGTTTTTGATCACATGATGCATTTTTGACTAATCAGAAGTAGAGATCTATATCAGAGGTATAATGATAGTCAAAACTATATATCTAGTGCTTTTTCTTTAATTATTTCTGTGTCAGTAACAAAATGTCTTTTCTTTTTACTTACAGGCTATTGTTCGTAACCAAGATGCATTTCCGTGTACTGTTTCCATGACACCTGAAAACATACTTCTGAATGTTAATCAGGATGTTGTCACATGTAAGTATTAAGTTTGTATCCATAGCAACTGTTAAGTTAGTTGTCACTTGTGAATATCATTTTTGTTGGCAATGCAACAGAAGAGTAAGTTGTCCCAAAAAACATGACAATTAACAGTCATATGACTTGGGGGTTCATAAGCACAGTGTATAAAGTGCCACAAAGGATTCAAACCCCGCACCTCTAGGTCAGAAGTCTCAGGAACACACTAACCACTAGCCCACGGTAGCCTGACATATTTGCTGTTATTGTAATCCCTGCTGTTAACACTTGGGCATATGACAATTTCAGTTGTGATAAATCCTGGAGACTAGGCTATAAGTAAAAGAGGCAATTACATATCTTTTTATCTGTACTATCATATATATATGTAGACTAGCATTGTTCTGTCACATCTTGCAGTACTGTAGAGTCGGTCTATAACGAATCAGCTTGAATCGAATTCAGTGCTATAACAAAGACGAATAAAGTCCCCCCAAAAAATTACTATTTATCTATTTATGTAGTAAATTCTGAGGCTTAAAACAAAGGATGTCTATAACGAAGTCAAAAGTCAATCCCCTTTGACTTCGTTATAGACCAACTCCACTGTATTTGAACCAGATTGATATTACACTAGAACCAACTTGTGCTGAAACCCTGATATATTGAAATCATGCTTAAGTTGAAATGGTTTTAATTTCCCATCTAATTATCGGGTATTTCTTTACTATATATATTTCAACCCTCTTGCATATATTTTGAAAACCCTGTTTATTTGAAAGAAAACTTCTTTCCATTTCAGTTTCAGTATAATGTCCGTGTTTGACTGATTTTTAGGTAGACATTTTTTTTGTTAGCACAATAGATTTATTAATTCGCCTCTTTTTTTCCTTATTTTTTTTTTATTACTTTTGTTCAGTTTATTTCATTTTCAGTAGTTACACCACTATTCGCCAAATCATCATCAATAATTGAGTATGTTTGTGTTAGAATCCAAACTATCTAACTGAGCAGGTGGACTTGCTGTCTGAATATTTAGAATTTCTATTGTTTAATAAATTGCAATGTACAGTGATTTCACTGCTGGCCGACAGAGGCTCATTAATCCTACTTCATGTATACTCATAGCACAAACCATCAGGAGATGTGTTTACAAATTAAACCGATTGAATTTATTGTATCAACATAATAGGTTCGTGGGGAAAATATTGGAAAATATATGTAGGCCTATAAGCTTAGAGTTCGGCATTCGGCATCGGAGGTGTGGACACCATTGTTTCAACAATTCAGCACTAACATACCAATAAACACAAAATCAGTCTCCTAGGGTTTTTGGTGATTTAGCTAAAAGCTAAGTGAAACTCGGGGCTGTAAATTTGATACCTCGCTCCATGATATTGTCACACCTTTAAGAAGGTTACAGGATACAGTCATTTTGATATAAAATATTCATGTGTTGAATTGGTGTGATACCTGCTTTCGTCATCATTGATTTTGTTTTGGCATTTTAACTGCTAATGGTACATTTTGTATTTCTCCGTTTTACAGACATAAAAAACAAATAATTCTCCCAGGGATCACATGTCAATCTTCATTTTTGCAATTTGCATGCAGCGGAATAGAGATGAAGTTTTAATTCTTGTCATGTGCAAGAGAAAAAGACATGAAACATTTGGCCAAATCTGACATGTTTAGATCTGTCAAACAAAAAGCAATGCTTTGTAAAGTGACAAGTTACTGTCATGTTACTTGTATGGATGGTTCTGGTATTAAACACGACCAGTATGTTGTTTACATAGAGAGTTAATTCTGACACTTTCGGCTTCATAAATGACTTAGATGTTGTTTGTGATGGAGGGTTCGGTGTTACTTTTTATGCTCCCTGAAAAAAATTTGGGGGAGCATTTAGTTGTTTCTCTGTCAGTCTGTACTTCCATCCAGAACCATATCTCCTAGATCCTTTCGTGAATTCATAGGTCATACTTACAAATATAACCACTATGGCCGAGGCTCACCTTGTCTCATGGCAAATGTCCAAGGTCAAGGTCATTCTGGATTAAGGACTTGAAATCTTATAATACCCACATCTTTCATTATAGAGTGACCTGGAGAAGGATTCACCCATTGTTACTCCTGACATACAGACTTGCACTGACCTTGATGCAAGGTCAAGGTTTTTTTAATTTTTGACTTAAAAGCTTATTTTGCCCACATCTTCTTCCAATATTGAGAATCCTCGATCAAAATTTATACAAATGTTACAAATGACGTGTAGATGTTACTGACCCTGATCCAAGTTTAAAGGTCAAGGTCATTTTGCATTTAGGATTTGAATTCTCATTTTTCCAACATCTCTTTCCAGTATTGAGTACCCTGGATCATCATTGATACAAATATTACTAATGACATGCAGTTGTGCACTGACCTTGAATGAAGACCAACGGTCAAGGTCATCCCCCAGAAACCAAATTTGCTAGGGATTAACATTGTGTGATGGGGACTCAGGCTTGTTCAATCCAATCCTTTTGATCTGTTTTGCTGTAGTTTTATTTCAAAAAGAAGAATATTTCACTTATAAGAAGACATCACAAAATACTGATGGAGCTCTTAAAAATATTATTCATGCATGGGGTTGTTGATTTATGTGGAATCTTTTACATTCAAACACATTATACTGTGACCTTGGACCTCTAGAGTTTCATTTACAGCAGATCACATCAAAACTGTGACTTTATCACTGCCCCTTCTTCAAGTCTTAGGACTCTGCCTTCTACCACACAGCCTCTGCGTGCTCTCCAGTTGATCGTCTTAACTTTTTACCACACAATATACACAATAAGTACGAGGTTAAGACTTTTACAAAATTACCATCTTCAGACCAATCCTAAAGTTATCGTTTTTATAGCATATATTTACTTGATTTATGTTGATGCTTTGTGTGTATGGTTTCCAAAATAAAATTAAAAGATGGAAAAGTTCACATTTACAAAATACAATACAATAGTCATGATGTTTTTTTGTTTTTCAGATGACCATTCGCGAGTTGTTGTACATGATGGACCAAATGAAAATCACACCTATATCAATGCCAGTTTCATCGATGTAAGTACGATGTACCAGTGCTTCCTTGCTTGATTGGTTAACATATCTCGCTCACCAATCTTTCACTATGCTGGTGAAGCGCAATACATTTTGCCTATGTTTGGCACGTATGAATGTAGAGCAGACAGGGTTCTTTAACTTGCCAACACCTACTGTGACACGGAACCTCAGGTTTTACTGTCTCTTCAGAAGGACAGGGACAGCCAACTACAGTGTGGCACAGATTCAAACACACAACCTTATGATCATAAGGCAAACACGCTAATCCATAGGCCATGGTGGCCTCCTTTGCTAGTGCTATCATTTTTTTGCCCACCGTCATACTGATGGTATGAAATCACCTTTCGTCTGTGATCCATCATCCTTGGTCCATCCTTAAACAATTCCTGTTATTGTTATTTCTGAGAAAGTAATGAGGGGATTTTCATCAAAATTTGCATGGAGGTTCCCCTTGGGGTCTAGTTTTGTATGCCACATTTTCAAAATGTCAATTCCTTTATCGCTATTTCTGAGAAAGCAATGAAGGGATCTTCATCAAAATTTGTATGGAGGTTCCCCTTGGGGTTTAGTTTTGCATGCAACATTTTGGAATTGATCCATAAAGAATTGGGGCCACAAAGGGAGATTCAGTTTTTAAAATTCTCAATTTTTTCATTCTTGAGGATTATGTTTCACTAAGTTTCTATGCCCTGCCATAAAATGGCCAGGGGAATACAGCTAAGAAATCAGAAAATGCTTAACTGATTCCCACGGCCAATAATTATACTCACAAATGCAAACATTACTAACAGCATTTATTAAGACAAATGGAGTCTTTTGTATCTTTTTTTCCCGCCATGTATGCCTGATGGGACACTAGAGAATAGTAAATTAATTGAAAGCTTTAAGGTCACAGTTGATTAATAGTGCATTTTTCCCATGAAGCAATTGTGTGTCAAGTATCTTTTGCGAGCATTTTAATGATGAGTTTGTATAAAGATACCGCTTTGTCTTGTTTTTGGGGTTTTTTTTTGGGGGGGGGGGATGCACATTTTCACAAATGTTGTTCTTTTGAAATATCTTAACAGGCACATGTGATACATGAATATATGACATAAGGGAATTTTCATCATTTCTTGCACTGTACACTGTGACAGATAAAACACAACACAATACAGATATTCAGTATCACTGATTCCTACTGATTCATTTGTAAATACATGTACAGTCGAGCCTCATTAATCCGGACGCCAATAATCCGGATGCTTCATCTTCCGGACGAAATTTCTAGGGAACAAAATTTCCAAATTGCATTGGTCATTATGATATGTACGTTTCAGTAATCCGGATGCTTCATTTATCTGGACAATTTGCTTTGGAACGAAAGTGTCCGGATAAATGAGGGTCCACTGTACATTCCCTAGCCTTCAGATTAGGCTCAATTGCCATAGGTGCCAAGTGTAGGCCAAATTTGTGGCAGTTTACCGGCATTTTGTAACATCTCCACATAACTGAAAGATTCTTGAGTGGTAAGCGAAACAACAATAAAATGAAGCAATATACATGTATACATGTATTACAGAGGCACTTCAATTTGTTCAAAATAACTAATTCAAATAGAATTCTAGAAAAAAAAGCTTCAACATGCAGAATAAGCCATTTGCTAAAGTACACACATGATGTATTGTCTGGGAGCTCATCATTATCCTGTCCGAGTCTCATTATATACTTAAGTCAAGGGTGATAAATCTAGACACCATACTTATTAGATCCAAGTCAATTTGCCTTTGTTCTGAATAAATCATGATATCACTGCAGCGTCTGATTTTGTAATTAATTCAGTTATTAGGCATATTCTGAATGCAGAAGATTCATGAATTATTAATTAATCAGTTCTAGTTTTGGTGGAAAATTGTATAGAGTAATTACATATAGGCCTATATATGGACAAAGAATTGAGAACCCGGAATGATCCCAGTCAAAGTTAAGCAAATAAGCAAATGTAGGGTGCTGAATTGTGCAAAAGCACAATAAAAATAGATATCATACATGAGATACTATATATTGTCTACTAGGAATGGAGCCACTGTGGCCTAGTGGTTGGCATGTTTACCTTCTGACCATGAGGTCATGGGTTTGAATCCAAGCTACCCTGCGGTTGGCTATCCCTGCCCTTTGAATGAGACAGTAAAAACCGAGAATCTATGTCGATGTAGATGTCGGCACATTAAGATCCCCCCTCTGTGGCTCTGACACGCAGTGGTGGTATCTCCATATACATTTACATGTAAATAAAAGATTCTTGAGTGAGACGTTAAACAGCAATAGACCTAACCAATATAATATGAATAGAGAATACAGAGAAAATCTTAGATATTAATAAGAATCAGTTGAGCTGAATTGTCATATGGATTCAAAAGTTTGGACAAAATACAAGGGAACCTTGCCGAAAGACCACCTCACTGAGGAGACAATCTCACAATAAGGACCATCAGAATTCAGCCTGCTTACTGTAAATCCAGTTTTATTCGCGAGAATTTTATTTTCGCGTAATTACGCGAGAGCACTTACTCCCGAAAATAAAGTTCTCGCTAAATTTACCTACATTACATTAACATGCATCATGCAACATAACTTACCATACTTAGCATGCACGCGCGAAAATTTAGTGTCGCGAATAATTACAGAGCAACCTATTCGGGAAATTAGGGTTCCGCGAAAATTTCTGGATCTACAGTAATTCATCATTTTAGACTATTTCAACCTCATTCACTTAGGTAACCACATCATGATCCAAACCAGACACATTGACAGTGTTAATATTGGGCTTCCAGTATAAAGAAATACTCTTCTATTTCTACTACTACTACATAAGTGATCGCCTTCAACTTGATGAAGATTATATCACTCTGGTTGTGCATGCCAGATGAAAGTTAAAAGTTTAAAAGTATTTACAATACTTATAGGGAATTTAGTGTAGATTTAATGATTCTGAGACAGCTGCCTTGAACATCTCGACTGAGATACTCATGACCGTGTCCAGGGGGAGTTGGTTCAAGTCTTTTATGGTTTTAGGAAAGAAAAAGTTTTGCCTAATTTGAGTTCTACATTGGGGTATTTGATAGGAGAGAGTGTGCATATTGCAAGTGAGTGTGAGAGGGGGGACAAGTCTGTCTGTTTTCGTTATTTCGTTGTTGTTTTTTTTGTATCATATTGTCATATTGACATATAGGCTCAAAATTGTACAGCTCTAATTTAAAGGTGTAGACTCAGGAATTGTGAGTAAAGCTTAGAACAGACATGCAAACTCTTAAGTTTGTAGAGTTACAAAATATAGTCAAAATCGACAAGTATACTTAAGAGATGTATGTGGAGCTGAAACAAGTAAAAACTTAAATCTAGTAACAAGTGTCTCTTTTATTTTCAGGGATATCACAGAGAAAAAGAATATATTGCAACACAGGGTAGGTTTGATATTATCTTTCATACTGGTATATTGTCAATTTGTATTATGTTTTATTAAAGTCTATGCAACAGAATATCAAACATTCACTGAGCTGATTTAAATTATTCAACTTGTGTTATAATATTAAACTTAAAAAGGGATCAGAATAAGTATAATGGTTACGGCTGTATTCTATATATGCCCGGAGCCTGATGGAGTTAACACTGGTATTGGTTTATTCCATATGGGTCTGCTACTGTCCTCCTTATGCCTCTTTTGCAGACTGGTCTCTGCATTTTATTGGCATATGCAAATAGATATGCATATGAGCCTATATTTAGACTATTTTATGCATTTTATTAGCGAGAAGTTTCTATTTGTATCGTGTTCATCCATATTTAGGATAATGATTTGCATTTAAGAGAACATCACAGAACAAAGTTTCAAAATTCACCGACACGTTATTTCTGTTGTGTAATAAATACTAGACTTGTTATTACAATTTTCTGTGCAGATAAGATTGCACAAAAGTTACCTAGTTTTCCTAGTCTTATATTGAACATAATGGTTAACCAAACTAGCAGAAGATACTACATAGAGCAGCTTTATATTTGTTATGTGCAAATTAGTCCATGACTGTATAGGTTTGGTGGTCAGTTTTGTTATCATGTAACGTCCCACCCAAGAATCTTTCACCTATATGGGGACGTCACTGTGTGCCGATGTGCCAACTCTTGGCACTTATGGCAGGGAGGTTTCTTTAATGTGTTGACACCTGCTTTGATATGGCACCTCAATTTTTAAAGTCTCATCAGAAGGACAGGGACAGCCAACCGCAGTGTGGTGCAGACTCGAACCCATGACCTCATGGTTAGAGGGCAAACACACAAACCTTTAGGCTGCAGAGGCCACAAATGTATGGGTGAAAAAGTATGTAACCATAAATGTGTTAAGCTCTCTGCACCAGAAAGTTATAGAAATAATAAAAGTAGGCACAAGAAGTGTACAGGAGTGAGCACCAGAAATGTGTATACAGCGGAGCATCATTAATCTGGATACTTTTGTTCCTAAATAAATTGTCCGGATAAATGAAGCGTTCGGATTACTGAAAAATATTACTAGCAATGTCCAAAGCATTGAGTTCCTGAGAATCGTTGCTCAGAAGGTGAAGCATCCGGATTATTGACATTGGATTCATGAGGTTTGATTATAGATGTTTGTACCAAAAATGTGTAATGTTGTTCTGCAATGACAAAATGTACAAAATGAAATCTTTAGTAGGTACATTATACATGTACGTGTTTAAGAAAAATGTCAAATATCTTTTTGCTTCAGGTCCAAGACAGAAGACTGTGGACTCATTTTGGAATATGGTTTGGCAGGAAGGCGTTCATTGTATTGTCATGGCAACTGGTCTTTTTGAAAATGCAAATGTGAGAATAATTTTTAAATAAATATGCCAACTATAATATTTTCTGACATATAGTAAAAAAACCATTGTGACAGATTAATAAATATGTAAATGTATAACTGTTTGTTACTTGTACGCAGTGTTAAGATGTTAGTCAATGACTTATATGTTACTTTTAAAGTGTTTTTAAATTAGTTTGTGATAGTATATTTGATACATATACATAGTGTTTGTATGTGAATTATAACTGTATGCTACTAATGAATATTGGGGCCACCATGGCCTAGTGGTTTGCATGTTCACCTTTTAATTGTGAGGTTATGGGTTCAAATCCGAGCTATGCTGGAGTTGTCTGACCCTGTCTTTTGGATGAAACAGTAATAACCAAGGCCCTGTGTCACAGTTAGTGTTGGTACATAAAAGAACCCTCCCTTCTCTATGGGCACAAGTGCTGAATATAGGCGAGACTTATCGCCCTTCATTGGCATGCGGTGATGTCTTCATATGAGTGAAAGATTCTTGAGTGAGACGTCAAACAACAATTGAACTAACCAACTTATGCATATTATCAATTTGCTAATTTTCAACTTTTCTATATAAATACAGAGAGATGAGATGTTGTTTTATGACAGCGTATAACATATACTTACAGCAACAGTGTGATAAGTACTGGGGTGATGTCTTCAGCATGCAGAAGTATGTCCAGCATGGGAACATTCACATCTGGTTAGACTCCACCATTGAAATGGCGCAGCTTACTATACGGACATTCCGAATACAAAGGGTATGCTTTTGTGCGGTAGTGTAGGACAGCTTGAATGTCCAAGTGAATGATAAAAGAATAATGATAAGTCCACAAAACTTTAAAAACAAAAATGACAAACAAACATTCAAACAAACAAATAAGAAGTATAAGAAAGATAAAAGAAAACAAACAAATAAAAAGATTGAGAAAGGTCCTCACATGATGTGGTCACACATGTGTAGCCAATCCTCAAATGGTAATATGTGTCTAGCCTATCCTAACATGACAGTAAAATGTGTCCAGCCTATCCTTTCATGAAATGGTAAAATGTGTCTAGCCTATCCTTTTATGACATGGTAAAATGTGTCTAGCCTTTCCTTACATGACATGGTAAAATGTGTCCAGCCTATCCTTTCATGACATGGTAAAATGTGTCTAGCCTTTCCTTTCATGAAATGGTAAAATGTGTCTAGTCTATCCTTTCATGACATGGTAAAATGTGTCTAGCCTTTCCTTACATGACATGGTAAAATGTCTAGTCTATCCTAACATGACATGGTAAAATGTGTCTAACCTATCCTAACATGACAAAGAAAAATGTATCTAGTTTATTCTAACACGACATGGTAAAATGTCTAGTCTATCCTACCATGACATGGAAAAATGTGTCTAGCCTATCCTAACATGACAGAAAAGTGTATCTAGTTTATTCTAACACGACATAGTAAAATGTTTAGTCTACCCTAACATGACATGGTAAAATGTGTCTAGCCTATCCTAACATGACATAGAAAAATGTATCTAGTTTATTCTAACAAGACATGGTAAAATGTCTAGTCTATCCTTACACAACATGGTAAAATGTGTCTAGCCTATCCTAACATGACAGAAAAGTGTATCTAGTTTATTCTAACAAGACATGGTAAAATGTCTAGTCTATCCTTACACAACATGGTAAAATGTGTCTAGCCTATCCAAACGTGGCATTGTAAAATGTGTCTAACCTATCCTAACATGACATTGTAATATATGTGTAGCCTGTCCTAACATGATATAGTAAAATGTGTCTAGTCTATCCTTACATGACATGATTAAATGTGTCTAATCTTTCCTAACTTGACATGATAAAATGTGTCTAGTCTAACCTTACATGACATTATTAAATGTGTCTAATCTATCCTAACTTGTCATGGTAAAATATTGTGTCTAGCGTATCATTACATGGCATGATTAAATATGTCTAGCCTATCCTAACATGACAATGTAAAATGTGTCTAGACTATTCTGATCAGACATTGTAACAGATCTAGCCATTCCTTACAAGATATTGCCAAACATATGTATCCAATCCTCATATATTGCTGTAACACATGAAGATGTACATATGCACTTAATTTTTCTTTTACAATTTATCCTTTTAGGAAGGTTCCAATACACAACGATTTGTCAAACATTTTGAGATGGTAGGATTTAATGATGAGGCGACAGATGCAGGCTTTGTATTGGACTGTTGTCGTCGTGTCAACGCTCACATGATTACTGTGTCGGGACCAATCCTTGTACATTGTCGGTAAGAAAACTTCATATGCTATCCCTGCTGTTTCCGTATGTGCATGTATGTGAGTCTGTCTTTATATGCGACAAAAAATATACAGTAGATCTGTCTAGAGAGACCACTGCTCTGAGACACCACCTGTCTAGAGAGACCACTGTTCTGAGACACCACCTGTCTAGAGAGACCACTGTTCTGAGACACCA
>JACSZP010002064.1:0-17750 GCA_016161895.1 Pinna nobilis
GAGAATCATTTGTGTGTTCCGAATAGAAAAATACGAAACTCGCGGCTAGAAAATAATTAACCATCACAACTTATTTTCAAGGCTGCCGTTTACAAGATTCGAAAAAAGGAACATCAATTTCGTTCGGAATGCCTCTATATCACACAGGCGCACATAAAATTCCGAGAGTTCCGAAAAAGTAAGCGGTCCCCTTGATTATACGTCTATGGACGCAGCAAAGCTTGACAGACGTAGCAACAATAACTAAGTGATCCGCAGAAGCAAGGCGCGGGCCGAATGACGTAATTTTTTTAATTGGATAATATTTTTAGTAGGCGGAGTTTGGCGATCGGTGAATTATCCCCCTGTGGACCGGTTATACTCGCCATGAGCCCTATGTCTTTATCACGGTAAACGAAATGATTCATTGTCAAAGTCAGTGTTTGAAGAACTACCTATAAAATGGTATGAAATATGTCGTACAGTATTCGACAATGAAAGGTTGTACATTTGTATAGGCAATCTAGACCGTTATAACCACAGAGTTAACGGATTGCTGACTTTAACTGAGACTGTTGGAACCCCTCTAATATCAGCTTGTTAGTCAGTAGCTTGCCTCTATTTAAAAAATGATCGTACGCAAAACAAGCTCTTGTGTATCGAATCGAATGTATTTTTGCAAGTTGTGACTAACATAAGTGTACTAAAGCCGAAATTTGATGTATCCAGTTGACATGCATGTGTTCAGCAAATACCCGAATTTCTTCTCTCTTTTTTTCCAATCATTTCGAATTAAATGGACGAATCGATATAGTCAGAGCAAACAATCATTCGCCAATGTAAATAAAATATCAGCGTACTGATTTAGCAAATGATTTGTTAGTAAGATGTGTGATTTATATTTATGCAATGTTTGCAAATGTCAACTGGTTAAATATACCAAGAAAAAAGAATTTGGAGTTTGAACTCTAAAATCACATTTGATACTGACGCTCTCAAATTTAACAACTTGAAAATGAAACTGGCTTTACCAATAATGTAATGAATTTCTTATACGGAATCGCAAATTATTTAAATAGGCAAAAGGACCGCAATATCGTTAGGCATAATACATACCTAGGATGCATGATTTAAAAATGGTGATTTTCATCACTCAATAGGCAAAACGTGAAAAAGTGGACGCGAACACTCTTCATGAACTGGCTTAGAGTCGTTGACAAAAAAGAATTAAAAAAATATATGGTTGTATTGTTAGTTAACGTCGCGCTCAAGAATCGCTCCCGTCACCATTTACCGGTAAAGAGCGATTAAGTTTGCCTATGCTCGGTACTTATGGCCGTAGAGCAGGGAGGAGGGGATTAACGGGCCGACACCTACTATGATACGGGACCTCGGTTTTTACTATCACATCCGAAAGACAGGGACGGTCAACCGCACCGTGGCTTGGGTTCGAACCCAAGACCTCACGATCAGGAGCCATATTCGCTAACCACTTGGCCACGGCGGCCGACCCCCTCAGGGGGTTTATAAGCGTCCACGCAACATTTATCATCAAAAACCAACACGGTTCAAAACAGACGTTGTTTCATAAGACAAAGTCCTCTAACAAATTTGATTTATAATGCAATTACATGTATATGAAAAAAGACGATTTACGATTCGCTTGACAACCCAGCATATATAGGGGAAAACTTATGATAAAGGAAATCTTTGAAAATCATAAATCTGTTTTATGTTTCTTTGGCGTTTCCACAAAAGACTAGGAACTGGATCTTCCTTTACTCTACTCAATTCCCAAAAATACTTGTATCCTTACCATCAACTGTATATTTCTGTATCTGCCTATTGCTCTTCGAAACATCTTTTACAATAATATTGTTTATTCTCTCAGTAGCCCAACATAGGCTTCATAGTTGCAATGATACTTGCTCTCAAGAACTGATGAGAATCAGATTTGGATTCTAAGCAATTCCAGTAATCATTAAGAATATATACAATCATAGCCCCCTTCTCATGTAAAATGGAAAAATTGACTTTTAAACTTGCTATACAACTATTCACCTTTTTAAGATTGCAAGAGAACTTATAAGAATTGGTTCAGCTTCATTTCGCAAAAAATTGGCGAAAGTAGACACAGGTACCTCGCTTTACGGTTTTGGAAGGTATAAACAAACATTCAAAGCAAACAACACTGCCGGCATTCCAACGGGTACTAACTGTACTCCCCTTTATTGACTTGTTCCTTTGTTCGTTTGTGGCTAAATCCATACAAAGTCCTATACAGAATCACGAAAAACACATAGTCCGATCCTTTTTATCTTTATATTCCACTACATGTATATAGTTGACGTTCCTTCACTGCGCAATTCAGGATTTAGTGACTATGTTGATCGCATCTTTCCAAATGAACTTAATTAACAAGAATGCAATGGAAACTGCGAAGTCCGCTTCATACTTTGACCTATAATTCGAGATCGGTAGTGATGTATGGTTAAGGCCCTTATTTTTTACATTGCATTTTTCAAGCAGCGCCTACATATGGATTATACGTTACCCAGTTGATAAAATATTACAGAACAAGTGTTTCCTGTCCGAATTTCTTTGATAGAGGGTTACTGCTTACACAAAAGCTCCTGAAGGTTAGATTGATGTAATTACTTTGTAAGTTATGCAGTCGTTATCATGAATCGGTTGACTCTTAAGGAAAATAAGTTACTTAGGATCACCCGGAATATGTTTTCTCTTGTTATGAACCAAACCTTGTCCTTTTGTTATCGTTTACGACTATTATCTCTTATGAATCCTGATCATTTAACATGAGTTCCACGACAGGTATCGAGCGTTGAGCAGGATTTGCTTACCCTTCCGGAGCACCTGACCCCACCAGTTTTAGTGAGGTACCAAATCTTTGTTGTTATTGTGTATCATACATATTGTTGTACATCCAGAATACAGACATAGCAGAGTAAAATTGAATTTTCTATGTATTCCTTTATGTTCTATACCAATATCCCATGTCTTCAGCAAATATGAACTAATCAACAAATTGCCCATAAAACATCCATAGTAAAAAAGAGAATTAGTTTTCCCACTTCCCGGTATGTTTCTAGCTATAAGGTTACTTACCAAGGGAATTTCAGCAAATACCGAGATATCCAACGCTTATTTGTCTTATGTTTGAGATAAAGAAATACAATTCTCTACTTTCGGTTTTCAGCATGCAAGCTTGTTTAAGTAAATGTTGCGTATGTTATTAAAGTAAAAAACTTTTTGGATGCAATAAATCACTTATCAAGAACGTTATATCGATCGACCAAATAAAAAAATCTAGTCTTGGTGTTATATAACACACTTCTATCTTTTTTTCATTGGCATATCTACACCATGCTATTTTCTCGGCACACAAATTCTTGGTGTATATACATATATATTCTGTTTAATGCCCCACTCAATAATATGGAGTCTGTCTTCGGGAAGCTTAGCATATGACGAGTTAGAAAAGGTAGTAAAAGGAAGGATACTTCTGCAAGACATCAGACAGCTTTCCCAAGCAGAGCAGGCATTCGGCTTGGAGGCTTTTCATAAACTAGTACGGCAGTTTGCTCCAAAGTCTGTGCATTTTTTCTACACCCAGATGAAAGCTAGGCCAGTATTTGAAAAAAAATATCTAGGATAAGAATATACATAAGTTAATAGGATTCTCAAGGCTGGGCTCCATAAAACTTGTGAATTTACTTAAATCTGAAAATCTTCTCAAATCCAGCTCATCCTGAATTTTGATTGGCTGAGAGACTGGATTCTCAGACTTAAATCAATTTTCCAGTTTTATGGTGCCCAACCCTAATCTTTTCAAATTAAAGTGGCAGTTTTTTTTCTTTTGAATCATATACAAAATGACACTGTTTGTACAAGCTATGCACTTATATTACTCAACTGGTCTACATGTAACACAGAAATCCTTTCTTTTTCTATTCTTTTAATGTTTGCTTCCTTTTTTTAAGAAATTTGAAATCAACAGCAGTGTAAATGTTTGAAAAAATATGTTTGCCGGGTTCCTTAAAAAGGTTTTTTCACTGCTGTTTGTTAGGCTATTGTTCTTTTACATAATTATTGAAAATCTTATACATTTGTACAAAAAATAAAGAAAATAAAAACAAACGAAAACAAACAAATAAACAAAAAAAACCCAAACAAAACAACAACAATAAGTGTATTCCTGGTGTATATTTATATACTAGTATTTTTTAATTCATACGTGTCATAACAATTTGAACAGAGTTTGTTTTTTTGTTTTATATCTAGTATGTAACAATCAACAACATTTATCTTATTCAAAAGATTCTTTTGGAAATTCGGGTCAACTTGCGGAAACTTAATTAGAAAATTCTCTATTCTAGCAAGCATAAAATTAAATTAAATATATTTATGGGGGACATATGACTATAGGCTATAGACTATATGGCTATATAGCCATTTTCCCGGGGGAAAGATTACTATGGGGGAAAATGGCTTTACAACAGACCCACATAAACAAATAGAGGATTCATATAAATTGACTCTAAAAAGGTCAGCTTTCAATGCACTGCATTTATGCCTCAATTTTGTTAATATAATATTGAATTTTCTGTCACCTAAATGTCTATATTTCGACACCGGAACGGCTTGGTTTCTATTTTTTAAAGTAGTTTTGAGTTGAGAAAAATGTTCTACATGTCTGACCGAATCTGGCAAATTATTTCATATCTTAATAGCAGAAGGTAAAAAAAGAGTTCTGGGATTGAGTTGGCCTTACGTCAGAGGATACATAATTAAATCTTCCTCTAAGGTTGAAAGGGGAAATTATTTCAAATGTTGGGGGAAGTAAATCGGTCAAATAAGTGGGTGCAAGATTATTTTTTATTTTATAAAATCAGCATAGTTTTCGCCTCTCTCTTCTAAAACGTAATGACTCTAACTCCATTCCAAAATAAAGCAAGTCGGGAGCATAGGACGGAAGTCCAGTGGCAATTCTAGCAGCTTCCAATTGTACTTTTTCAGTATTATTTTAATCTTCCACTGAACACACGTCCCATGCTTCGCATGCATGGAAGTTCTATAAATCTTTAATAACATAGAACGATTAAGTTAATATTTTAGTTTACGTAAACCACCAAGTTATTTATTTGCTGTAGAACATATTTTCATTATATGTTCTGACCACTTGCCGTTTGCACTTAGAACAACACCTAAGTGCTTATGATGTTCAACAAAGTCTATTTGTTGAAAAGTAACCAAGGAGGCCTCCGTGGCCGGGTGGTTAGCGTGTTCGACTTCGAATCGAAGCCCGGGTCTGGGGTTCGATTCCCGCAGCGGCGCTCTATGGTTGGCCGCCCCTGTCTTTCGAATGAGACAGTTAAAACCGAGGTCCCGTGTCACAGTAGATGTTCCGACCTTAAAAAACCCTACCTGCTCTATGGCCAGCAGTGCCGCGCCGTATAGGCAAAATGTGTCGCCCTTCACACGGTGACGTCTCCATATGAGTGAAATATTCTTGAGTAAGCGTTAAACAACAAATATAATGCTTCAAAACCAAAACAGCCATATCGCACTTTGCGTTCACTATTGAAGTAATGCATGTATTCCTATAGGATTAACATTATTCCAATAGTAACATTTGAATTGAATCGGTAACCAATAAAAAAGAAAAAGAATTATATATATATATATATATATATATAGAGAGAGAGAGAGAGAGAGAGAGAGAGAGAGAGAGAGAGAGAGTCTGAAACAAGGTGAGGAAGAAAAAGTAAAATGGTGAATGGGACAGAAAATATGAGAAGATCAGATGCGTCTTTCAATTTCTCAATATTAATTCTTTCAATGTCGCATTTTACGCCCTTTTTGCCTTGAGACACATTTCAATTTCACGTCCACGTTACCAATCCTTTTTCCCGATATTGCGTATTTCAAATGCACATTATTACAACGGTCAATTCCAAGTTTTATGTCAATTCTCATTATTAATTGCGTTGCGCTTTTTACGCTCTTCGCATTATTACGCATTCCCCCGTGTTCTTATGCTATTACGCATATGCATTTCAATTTAGCGTTCTTTCCACATTTTTATGCTTTTTTCTTTTCTTTTTTTTGTATTGCATTACATTTGTACTATGTCTTTCAGTTTAGTATAAACCCTTTTTGCGTTATTGGGCTTTCTTGCATTGCGCACTTCAATTCCGTATATTTACACATTTGTTTCATATTATAACGATTTTCCGCATTATCCCCTTTTGATTTCGTCTTATTATACTTTTAATTGCCTTACTATACTTTTCGCTTTACGCCTCGGCTTTAACACATCCGTTTTGTGGAGGTTTACCTTTCCGCATTTTCGTTTTCACGTTTTTTTTTTTGAAGTGCAAATACCCTACTCTAATTGATACATGATGTAAAAAAAATACATTTATAGGTATCTATCTATCTATCTGTCGATCCTTCTATCTATTCAGTCATTTTGTTTTGATTTCTATTTACTTTTTTTATTATTCTTAAGTCATTTGTTAAACTCGTTTTTTCAAAAGTATTCATCTTTTCAATAGCTTTCAATACCTTACTGCTTTTCGTTTATTTGTCTTAATTTTATATACATGTACATACTTTTCCTATCTATCTATCCATCCATTCATTCATTCATTCATTCATTCATTCATTTGTTTATTTATTTATTTATTTATTTATTTCTGTTTTCTCCTTCAGGAATTTAATTGATTAATTTCAAACATAACCCTTGTTATCAACGCCTTTTTGACTGAACACCTCTTTAGCACCCATGAGTGATTAATTTTTGAATACTTATCGAGCCCTCTGATCGTGCGCTGTCGGAAAAAAAACGAACAATCCACGCCGTCCCTGACAATTGAGTAATCAGAATAACTCACCTGTAATTAGTTCTCTCACCTCGTTAATGGGGAATTAGAAATTAGCCGCGTCTTTCATGTCATGTGACCCCAAGAACATCAAAAGAGAACCAGTGCCGAAAATTTAATATAAAACGCACACTTACAGAAGTTCAATTTCATAAATATTATTCGTCGACATCCTAGATCAGCACTTAGGTAAGTAACGGAATTCGTTATTATATTTTGTTAGTATAGTTTATTTAATTTCCCTGTCACATCTAACCGTGTTGGCTATGGGCATCCAAATCCCTACGTAACGCTACCCGTCTCTCAGTCGTTCCTGATGCGTTTGAATCTCTCAACATACGCTTTGCTACACAGAGACACAATCGACCGTTGTTGTTTTTGTCTGTGTATGCAAAAAAAAAATCTTGCTGGAGAGCGATCTGGTCCATTCCTGCGTCAAGATATGCCATCCAAACGCTTTATATACGTTGAATTCGTTCATCCATCGTTCTCTGTGAGTTAGAGGTACGTCAATACGTTTGTCGCGCGGCGAACGTTTAGCTAACGTACGGATGGCGCATCGATTACCCTGTAGCAATCGTACAGCACTCCCAGAGCACACGTTAATCGCAAGTTTCCGGACCCAAAACGTCTTTTTAAGTCAATTTGGTCAACGCACTTTGCTGTGACAGGAGTATAACATTAATTCAGTTGCCACATCGAATCAGAACTTTTAAAAACGACAGGCTATATATACACTCTTTCATTTTACATACCTTTTCTTTAAGAGAAGTTGATGTATTGTGTCCAACGTACCATACAAGAATCTTTTCCTTATAATGACACCACGTTGCAAGAACATGTACAAGTAAATGCATTTATTCGAACCCATACTCGGTAGCGGTTTCAAAATTGGGGTTTAGGGGGTTCGTGTATTCTCGGCTGAGGCGCCCGGCTTTTCCTGTCTTACAGATGATATAGTAAAAACCAGGGTCCAGTTTCATAGTAGGTGTCTTACGGTGAATAACCCTCACTAACCGAAAGTGTTGAGCACAGACCAAAATTGCAGACCTTTGCCGAAATTGGTGACTTCTCGATATAAGTATCGGAAGATTCTTATATGTAACGTGCAATACCAAAATACGATGTATGTACATGTAGAATACTGCATGGTTTTGTATGTGATCCACATGAAAAAGTTGACATACATTTTGTAGGTTTCGGTTTTATATCGGAAATACATTATACCACAGGGGCTCATAGTTCTGTACATTATACGTGAGCGCCACTCCGTGGTTGGCCGTCCCTGTCTTTCGGATGAGACAGTTAATACCGAGGTCCCGTGTCAGAGTAGGAGTTGGCACGTTGAAGAACACTCCCTGTTCTACGACCACTAGTGCCGAGCATAAGCAAAATTTGTCGCCCTTCACCGGCACACGGTGACGTCTCCATATGAGTGAAATATTCTTGAGTGGAACGTTAAACAACAATCCGGCAACAACATTATACATGGAATATGCGTTGTTCTAAAGCGACACCTAAAAGGTGGTTTTAATACAAAATTGAACGTGAAATATATTTAGAGTTACGCCGCTTTCTTCGGTATTATTTTGCAGAAAAATAACTTTTTTTTGCGTGTGTTTCGGTCATACATGTATCTTGTCACCATCTAGCAGACGACAATTTCAGAAATCTTGTTATTTGCTTAAAGGGAGGGATGAAATAGAAAAATTAAAACTTCGGGAGGAAAATTTTTTTTAACGAAAATATGCCTTTAAAAATTGTTTCCATGTACAATATATTTAAAAATATTAAACGATACATATTAAATTGTATATAGGGCTATGTAAAGTTGGCTACAGTTATGAATACAATATCTTATTAGTTTAACATTGATATGGAAGAGGGTGTGTGAGGTGGTCTGGTCCCTACGCCTATCAGATTTACTTGCCTTGCCCATCCCACTTGCCTACAAGATGCACCCATATCGCGCTTTTATTTCTTCTTTTTTTTTTTTGTATTTCTACTGTTATTTAAAAAAGTGAACTATTGTGGAGACGAAATATAAAAAAAAGAAATAATCTGTTGTGATTATCATTCATCAAAGTAAACAACAATTTAATCAAATCTTAAATAATTTTTTTTATTAAAAAATATAAAAATATATATATTATTTTATATATATTAAATAAATATTTATATAAAACTTGCAATAAAAATACAGGGTAGGGGGACCCCCCTCCCCTTCCACATATTGGATATAGATGACAGCGAGTATAAGATGACTCGATGTCGATGTTCTAGTAGGCTATTCAGTAGTCATTTTTTTGTTTGTAAAACAAACATGTACAAATCTCATATTTGTGTTGGATACTGTTAGGTTTTTAAATCAATCTAATTCTAAAATAAAAGCTCTTCAAAACCTTGATCCCCCATTTCCCCTGAAAAATGTAAAAATGAATCAGGCGAATAGATATTTAAAATTTCCATGAATAAGGCTTTCATTGTGCATCACCATTTTGCCAAAGATCCGCCCATACATTCCTTTTATTCCTATGTATCAACATTAAACATAACCAGTTGTAGTGCCTATGTTGAATTATTTTGTTTCATCTTTTGTTTTGTCTCTGAGTTTATTAAGTTTAAAGATTATTCAATATTTGATATTCGGTTAAGTCCCAGCGTGTCATCCTCACACGAGAGTACTCGGGTCGATTTGTGCTCGCTACTAGTCTCGGTAAGATAGAAAGGGTCATTGAACTGCATCCAAGATTTACTAGACGCGGCAGAAATGCCACACATTTAAACACATACATACTCTCTCTCTCTCTCTCTCTCTCTCTCTCTCTCTCTCTCTCTCTCTCTGTATAAATGTATGATTATAATATATGATAAATATTCATAAATGTACGCATTTCAGACTCAAAATGGGAGTATCCTCAAACAGAAGAAAATGTACTTCTGGAAGAAAAAGAACTAAATACACACCTGAGCAGGTAGGTTATTGTTAACTTCCCATGTAAGGATCTTTCAATTGTACGAAGACGTTGTCAAATGCTGTGCACAGTACTTAGGACCAATACACAATAATAAATCTGTACAGGGCTAATACAGTCTCATTCGAAGGATGAAAAAAAACTACCTCCTCACAGAGTCGAACTCACGACCACCCGCCACGTCAGCTCTCAGACAAGCAGGTAATCAGAGGAAACGACCATTAAGCCAGGCATACCTTTGAAGGAGGCATGGGACTGACTATGTCGATGGATAGGAATTCATTTCGGGATTTTTTAAGGGGTGGAGGGGTCGATAGGGAGATGTCCATAGTTCTAGACTCGATGCATGTGCGACTGCTTTGTATAATTTCCTTCGGACGGGATAAAAAAGAACCTGTTCCCTTAAGTGAATGTACTTCCGAAGCTCACAGACACGACTCTACTGAGTACAAACTGTGCGTGTACCAAGTTGCCCCTATCTACCCGCGTTTAATCTGTTGTTAGGGTTATAAAATCATTCCATCTTGCGTTATGTAGTTTTTCGTTTATCAAAATCATATTTGCATTTCATAGTTCTACAAACAAAGGTCAACAATTGAGTTATGATAAATGGTGTTTTTGAGATCAGATGCCCTTGTTTGGGCAATTTATATTATCGTGCCTCAGTACGGTGAAATGTACTGGCTGAATACACAGAATAATATGATTTGTCTAATACACAACAATCTGTATTCTTCTGTTCAAGAATACACATGTAGAATCTATCTGCTTTCTTATCTGTCACTGTGTTTCTGTATTCTTACTGACCTGAATTTCTTTTTTTATTTGTTTTGCTGTGTTTTTGCGAATTTGGGGTTTTGTTTGTTTGTTAAGTTGGTTGACTGGTTGTACGTCCACCCAAGAATCTTTCACTGAGGCTAAATGGAGACGAATGCGTATATTTGACCTATTCTCGGCACTAATGGTCAATGAGCAGAAAAGTTTCTTTATACGTGCCGCCGACACCTACTGTGACAAGGGCCTTTTATACTGTCTCTTTCGGGAAAATGGAGAGTGAATTGCAGCGAATTCGAACTCACGACCTCACCATTAGAAGTCGAATACGCTAACCAATGAGTTTCATAAAGCTTAAGGACATAAATATCAGTATCTAACCACGACCAAACCGAAAAGATTACGGATGCGAATTTTCGGATCTTTTGTGAGTATGGCATTTTGTGTTGTGAGTATGGCATTTTGTGTTGCAGAGCGATTCCGCCAAGTTTGAGGATGCCTAAGCTTTGTATATAAGGTCCCTAACCGCATACATGTATTCCACCATATCACTAGGTTTCAAATTTGGTGATCGTCTATTGTTTTAATATTTATCCAAAATTGACGATTTCAAAATACCAGTTTATCAAACTTGCTTAAGATTGGTATTTTTATTTGTAGCTGGAAGTTCTGGAGAATGCATTCACACAGTCCCAGTACCCGGACACTGAGACTCTTGAGAAATTGACCGATGAACTGGACGTATCAATCGAGAAGATTTCGGTAAGTGAACAAAACACTCGGTCCCGAAATCACCAAGAATACTTAAGTATCATTCTCAAGATTTGAGTATATACTTGTATCGTTTTTAGGACCTGATTGATAAAATACCAATGTGAAACACAAAATTGTTACTGATACATAGTCTGAGCATATCTTAATGCTTATCTCTCGATGAAACAGGGGAAAAAACAACTTAGAACTCCACTAAAAATCACCCAAAACACCCATAAAAAATCAATCACCTCCCTGAAATCTTTTTAATCAGTCACGATACAATGGATAAACAAATTGCCATCTCGACTAATGCCTCGGTACGATTGTTTATTTATCCGACCCGCGACTGGTATATTAATTTTAATCTAGAACTCACAGAAGAGCTAGAAATTGTCATTCCACACAAGTTTTATGTATTTATCATTACTCTCATTTAAGGTATGGTTCCAGAACAGGCGATCCAAGTTTAAGAGAGATTCCAGGGATTCTAATGTTTCCTGGATGCGGAAACAGTTTTACACGTCAGACCATTTGTCACAGAAGAGAGACACCCGCCACGTGCTCTCTCCTGCACAACTTTCACGAACGACAGATTCAACAGCAGAAAAGCCATCTTCAAAGTAAATACATTTATTACTTTAAATTGACACAAATTATGGAATAGATATAAACATTTTTTTTTAATCATAAGTATATTCACTGTTATGTTAAAGGGAAGAAAAAGTCATCTTGTATTTTAGTTTTGGAAATTTCTCTGTTCAAGGTCGAACAATGCTTACCAAAGTCTTAACAAGGACAACGAAAATTGGCAATTTTCAGTTTTGTTAAGTAAATGTGATTTACCATTTATTGACTTGATATGCAATTTTATTTTTTAAAATGTTTGTTGATCAACATGAAAACCTCTCTCTCGTTAATAAATATATACATGTATATCAGGTTCACATACGTAGTATTGTATCAACTTTGACAATCATTACACAGTTTTACGGAAGCTTATGCTTTTCTCACACTCAAGAAAAACTTTGCAAAAATTACGTCGACACATTAAACTGTGCAATTCTTCACCACAATATCACAAATGACATTTAAAGGAGGTGCATGTATTTTACTCAAATGATATCCACCCAAAGGATAAATTCAATTTGTACTTTTAGTTTGGTACAACGAAAATGAATCGGGTGAAAAAGAGACCTACAATGAGGTTCATTTATCTTTAAGCTGTTTAAAAGGAGGACTATGTTCATATTTGTAATTTTTTTTTCAAGTCAAATTTAGTGAACAACAAAAATTTTCAATTACATTACATTGCACGTGAAGTACGTTCAGTAGTAATTTTTGTGTCCAGTTTCCTAATAGGTGTTTAATGAACTAATTTGCAACTTAACATTTTGTTATTATTGTGAATTTTGTTTAACACCTCACTTAAGAATCTCTCATTCCTATGAAGATGTCATCGGATCATGACCCTGGTATACTAGTTTTGACCGTTACTCGGCACTTGAGTCATTCAGTAATGAGTAAGGGGTATCCCTAACATGCCTACAACAACCGTCACATGGGACTTTGGGTTTTACTATCCCATCCAATGACGAGAAAAAGAAAACCATCCACCCAAGCAGAGGTTCGACAGCGAGCTCGCAGATTATCAACCGGTAACCCATGAAAACTCTCCTTAGTGATATTGATAACTCCTGCTTAATAAAGACAAATAAATCTCGCCAAAATACCACCTAACTCAAGAAACTACCTTGCAATAGAGACCATCGAAAAACAATATTCCGTGCTATTGCTACATGACTGAAGAGACCACCTCAATAATCTGGCCAATTTAAGCCAGTCACTTGGATGGTCTTAAAAGCGAGGTTACACTGTGAAATATTTCGATTGATATTTAATGACGTCTTAACAGATATTGATTGTCATCTTCTTCCTTTCTTTCTTTTCAGTTTACATTACCTACCAGAAGCCGCGTCCATCATACCACCTCTGAGTGAAACGAGCCAATCACCATCAAGTAGTCCATTTCACCTTTCTCCGTCATCACCGTACAGTCAGGATGCTAAAAATATCAACCAATCAAATATCCCATTTTTATCACATTTTCTGAACAACAGTGCCGCGCTTTATATGCCGTACCAATTCCCATCGCACTTACAACACTGCAATTACTTTGTGAACAGTTTTTCGAACTCACATACAATGAATGAAGTGCCTTTTCATGCATGGTAAAATTTTATTAGATTGCTGAAAGAATGTTTCATATTTTTTAACAAACATTGATCATTCATGCTGATGACGCCATTTTCTTGTAGTACTTAAGCAAATATAATGATGGTAATATCTTGCAAATCTTGCTGTAAAAATTTAGGTCTATAAAGCAAATTAAAAGAGATCAATACGAAATTTATGGACAAAACCCTTTTAGTATTTCATGTATTTCATTCTAATCAAAATTTCCTGTCAATAACTTTAATTTTAAATTATCGCCTGTTGTGCCATACCAATTAACATTATAGCCTATTAATCCAGAAAATGATTGGTGTTATACAGGGTATGGAACTATCAAATAAAGGTTTTTAATTTCATGCTCCCGCTGATCTGGCATTTTCCGGTGAACTCAGCAACAGATAAATGGGAGCGTGAAAGATTCGAATTTTAAACAAATGTGATACTAACTAAAGGATGGTGTTGTCATTACAATACAAGTATTTTTTATGTGCTAAAATAATATTTTTAACTCTTTGTAATTGGTACATGTAGATATTGATGCTGTAAATAAATTATTTATCATTTCATCACCATTTTCTAGTCTTTATTGCTTTAAAAATTGTAGCCAAAATTCAATTTGAAAGCAGCTGCAACAATTTCAATAATGAATGACAAATGTTAGAGTTGTCGTTCTTGGAAACGATCAATTGACAATTTCTAAATAAATTCAAAAGGACCGCACGAAGATGAGAAAGGAGGACGTAAAATGACGTATTGAAGAAGCTTATCCTGAAATTGTAAAATAGAACTTCGCTGGAAACACCAAACCCAAATGATTGTTTAAAATCACTATGATTCGCGAGGTGGTTCTCTTACATTAGGTTGAAAATGGCTAAATAAACGATAAGCAAAGTAAAATTTACTGGTCTGTATTGCAAGGTGAATTAAATTTCAATGGGCTGTATTGCAAGGTTGTACCTTAGGTGGGGTGGTATATAGGTGTGGCTCTACTGTATATGTAGTATGGAGAATCATGTCTCTGCACCAAAAAGCTCTTTGGATGACAAAACGAGCGAAAGCCGTAAACAAGAGTGTGGCATTTCTTATTTATTATTTAAATATTACTAACGACACATAAAATGAATTGGTAAAACAATTTGAAGCCTGTATCATTTTGATATTGTCTCATATGATTAAATAATACTAAACGACATAAATCCATTAAAATCGTTTTGGAATCTCTTGGATTTCAACAAGATCTCTTCCTTAACTTCTATGCAAAAAGATCACTCTAGTTAAGGACACCTTAAAGACAAATAACACCATGGCCAAAACGATAGGAGAATACATAAATAGCAATCAACTCAACAGCATATAAAACTACAAAATAGAGTAACCAGAATCTTGCTAAAACCGAGGGTGAGTTTAGGTGCTCTTGAAGGGTTGGTAACTCTTGCTCCGAGCGCGTCACCAAAATATTTGCCATGTTATCATGGGAGGGTTCGTTGTCTGAAGTTAGACTTCTCTTTAACAAAAATACTCGATTTCATGACTCATCTCTGGTAGAAAGACTATTCTTTATGTAAAACTTCCGCATAGTTTTGAACTTTGAAAAGCTGTCAATTTATATACATTATATAATCAGCAACGAGGAAGGATAGATGGTAGGATTGAAATGGGGATTTCCCCCAAAACCGCCAGCCGGTTTGAAATATTAGTCATAGACGCGTGTTTTCAATTCCTGTGTGTAAATGTTGTCTTGTCTTCCAAGGTTAATCCGACTTCAAAGAAGATTAAAAAATAGCAACGATCAAAGAACTTTATCATTGTTCTCTCTCTCTTTTAATGTTAATTGGCAAAACAGAGGTACACCTTCTTTTTACTATTGTACTCAACACACTCAACGAGCTTTCGATCACATGAATAAGGCCACTTTTTATTTGTAAAAGAGAACGAATTCTGTTACAAATGTACCAGATACTAACGGTCCTATGCAAGTAAACGGGAAATAATCCCATAAAACCAACTAAGGATCCAGTGAACTTTGGCCGTTTGCTTACTACAGGTGAGTCACCACTAAATAGTAATTCATCAGTCATCTGTGACAATGTTAACGGTTCGTCAACTATCATTTTTCCGAGGCTCCAACACACATAAACTATTTATCAATTTGTAAGTCGTCCCCTCTCCTATTCTCGAATTTAGTCAAAACTGGGGGTTAGCCTTTTCTAATTTCCACCACGCATCCACACGTTTAGGGCCATCTCCATTTCAACACAAAATGAAAAGAGCATATCGACACTTGTTAACATCCGATTTAAGGGGTCCAACAATTCCAGTTTTTAACAATTTAGTCATTCTTTTTCAACACTTTGCGATATTCAATTAAAAGAATTTCATTATACATCATTCAGAAAATATCTTACACCCAACATGGCAGCACTGCTCTCCCTACACCCTCTCAAGCAACCAAACTTCCCCTTATTTAGTGGTGTCTGAACAAGAGGTGATAGAATAAATGGTCTAACCCTTTCAACCCCAAGTATTAAAATGGTGTGCTCCTTTTTATTGTCCCGGACCAGTCCATCACGGTCTGTGGTGTTGAAACGGTTATGCTCTAATCAAAAATCGGACGAATAGGTGAAACGGATGAATAAGTCAAACATCTTTACAAAGCGGTGGCACCTATTGAAATAAATGAAAACATGAAAATTAGCAGGATCTCTCTGTGATCTTTCAATATTTCCGACATCGTCAAGATATATCAGTTGTCTAAAAGAGTCTTCATGGTGTCCTAAAGTATTTGACTTCACCAAATTAGGCTTTCAAAGATCTCAAATAATGCCAAGTCTGTCAAACAGGATCTTAATATCACTTTGTCTCTCGGGTATTTCTGGATTGCACATTATCTTAAAGTGGTCTCTCTTGTTGGCATCTAATCTCTCAATAGTCTACACTTATCTCTTTTGGATCCATTTAATAAAAAAGCAAAATCATATTATTGTAGATTAAAAACTATACCTCACTGATAATGTTAAACGATAGCATAACATATTTTATGAAGAGTCTGGTCACTGACCTGTATAGCACAGCGTGCTTCATTCCAACACTGCTATGTGATTTATTTAACCTGTACACGATAACCGTTGGCCATCAACACGGCGACCCATCGCGATCTTCTGAGAGCTATTACACTGCTTATTCATGAATCAATTAGTGGTACCGTTTTTGCACCAATTTAAGATTGTGCTAAAAATTTCAACCCTATCTTGCGATTTGAAGAGACAAGTATTAGGCCGTGGTTTTATTGTCTCTGGGTCTGCCGTTTTGTTCGGACATTTTATCTGTCACCATTTTACATCTTGCTTTATTCATTTTGGTTTCGTCTGCAGGGGTTAGAGATACATATTCAATTAATTATTGGATCATGTCCCACTTTTTGTATTGCTAAGTGATCTGTTCAGCGTGGCGTCAAATAAAAACTCGTGTATTTTTCTTCTAGTTTGGATTAGTTTTAAAATGACGACGGCCTTAGATTTCGGCCAAAACGCGCGCAATATTTAGCTGAATGCTAGATTATGTTCTTGGAATATATTGTATGGACCTCTTTCAAATACATGCATATGCACATTAACATTTCTACGAAGACTACAAAGAAAGTCGTATACCATGCAACATTTAACCCTTTAACGCCCACAGACGCCTTTTGCATTGTATTCTATTTGAACCTATTTATCGAAAAACTGCTTACACGCACTGTTCAAAATACAGCAAATTAAAATAAAAGTGAAATGAACAAACTTTAAACAGATTATTTTCTATCTTTTATCAAATGCACGCAAGTAGCTGAAAAATAAGCCAAGAGTTATAACACCGTGCGCGAAAATATATTATGACGTTAATCGCTAGGACGATAGAATTGGCTAGGCCTAAATGGCCACCGTAATATACTATGTGATACACTCGGGGTTTATAAAACTAAAAAAAAATCCTTTAATTCTGTCAGTCATATTTCGTTTCAGTCATTTTTCTATTTAAGATGATTACATGGAAAAGAAACCTTAGGTTTGATAAAGGTAGGCATAGCTAATATATAGACCTCCTCGATGCTCCTAGTGTTTAATGATAGAAATTCGGCTTAAATATTTGA
>JACSZP010002064.1:17794-31778 GCA_016161895.1 Pinna nobilis
GCGCTCCCCTTCCGTGTTGATATAGACAGACGTGTAAAAAGAATTATATGTATTTATAATTCTACAGAAGTCAAAATGATCTTTTCGGACAATTATATTTCTCATATGGCCTAACAGATATATCAGAACTAAGATATCACTCACGAGAAGAAACAGAAGACAATGTACAAATGTGGTGCATACTGGACAAACAAGGACCTCTGTAAATCCAAGGGTGGGATCAGGTGCCCTGCAAAATTAAGCTTCCCTTGCTGACGGCATGAGCCCAAAGTAAAAAATATAATATTATTTCTGCAGCGCCTTAGCTTTATTGCCAGGATATAACATGCTGACCGAGAAGTGTAATAAATAAAGCAGAAATTCAAACAAATGGACATAATAATATTCTAAAGAAGAATTGCAAAGGGTCAGGAGAGTGGGTCAATATCATGTAATATACTACCGCGGGATGTAGATCAAATTAGAAAAAGATTATATACGTCAACCCTGACTTGTATTTAATGTTAGGGTGACTGTGATTCAGTGTTTGCTAAGTAAATTTTCATTAAGCCACCCTCAAATTAAAATTTTGCCTACGTCCCAACAACGTTATTACAGCGTCTGGATCCCTGGTATTTAAATGTCGCTTGATGGACGTCGGGCACCAGGAATAAGCTAAATCGGCGCATTTAAAATATCTTCAGTGCGACGGAAGTGTCAACATCTTGCTCTCTATTCCTTACGCCCTTTGCTATCAGATAGCATTACCCGGGACAACATTTGTAAACATATAAATTTGTGAAGATGTACACATTGTCGAATTACTAACTAATTTGTCATTCGCAATATCACACAGACCAGCACGACATAGCGATTGTTTCTTGCTTTTTTTAGCCTGCTTCAGAGGGGTGGACTCAAAAGTATTTTTAAATATGAATTTAATCACAATTGCTTTTCTCGTAGAGACCCGAATTATCCCTAATCGCCGGCATTGTAACTTCCTTTGGCACTGTTTCATTATCAAACATTAACAAATGACTTGTAATGAATTCGAACTTCCTTTGACATCGCTTCATTATCGCACATTCACAACTGACATGCAAAACTGAATTGTTTTCTAGAGGTTATCTCCTTTTATGTTTCAGAACAATGTAACATTTCAACTGAAATTAAAATTGTAAAAGGCGGAAGTAGAAGATACCAAGGAGTACTGTAAATCCAGAAAATTTCGCGGAAATTTATTTTGGCGTATCGGTAGCTATGCAGTTATTCGCGACACTATATTTTCGCGCCTGTGTATGTTGAGTATGATAGTTTATGTTGTATGGTGCATGTTAATTTCAGGTCAGTATATTAAGCGAGAACTCTATTTTCGCGAGTAAGAGCTCTCGCGTAATTACGCGAAAAGAAAGTTCTCGCGAATAAAACCGGATTTACAGTATTCAAAATTCAATAAATCAACTACAGACAATACTAAGGCCAAAACAAAAGAGAGACAAAACTACAAACAGCTACACACACAGTTACACTTAAAACTAAAAATAGAGTAACACGAACCACACTAAAAACCGGGTGTGAGTCCAGGTGCTCCGGAAGGTGTAAGCAACTCCTGCTCCGAGCATGGCACCCGTCGTGTCACCTTTGTTTCGTATTCGAGAGAATGTCAAGTTAGATAATAGTCGTAGACGGTAAAAGAAGGACGGGATGATAAATAAACCCTTTCGATCTCCTATTATATGCGATAAAGATTGAATATCTAATATAACAATTCTTTAAGCTTATAATTCATTTTAAGCAGCTTTGAGCCGCCAATAAGCGGTGCTTAGTTCATGGCACACGAAACCACTCCTGAATTTTGAAAGGTCCGTGTTTGACCGTGTTCATCGGATTGTTTTATTGACACATGGGCAAATAATTACTTGGCTTTTGCCATTTTATACACTTGTCGATGTAATGTCTTTAAATATGTGATCAAATAGTAAGCAGTAGGTTGAAAGAACTACAAAGATCGTACAGTATAACCTGAATTAGGGATCTACTGAGTTAAAGAACTGCAATCATAGGTGACTTCAATGTATACTTCCCAATTTTCTTTTCTATACAAAATACCTGAATTAAAAGACCACTCATATATGACCATTTCTACATCTTCTCTTGATAATTGCAGATAGTTGTAAAAAAAAAAGAACTGAAAAAAATAAAGATAACAAAAACAAACATGGCGCAGTAAAAAAATCTTTAAACTAAAGGAAAGATCCGGTGACTCATGGAATTTATTAGAATTTCTAACAAATGGTCTTCCAATGCAAAATTTGCGGATAGTTTTTGTTGTAGCGTCCATCAAGGAAAGGTTCTAGCTGCTGCCAAATGTCGTCAAAGAGAAGAGTCTTATGAAAGTTTGAAAAGTTTTGTATGACGTCATAATGGTTTACCAGTGCTGTTTATCTTTTTTTCAATATCGTCCAAGGTATGCTAAACTATATCAATATAATGTAGTATGATACATGCTATTATAATTTTCGATCGATACCAGATTAGCTGTCATTTTCATAGGAAAGAATTCTAAGTAAGAGACTTATTTTAGCAAGTTGGAGCTCTCTCGTAATCACGCAAAATTAACATTCTCGCGAATAAAACAAAATTTAACGTAGCTCGAAATCCAAAGACCAGTTCACGCGTTTAAGATCGAGGTCTCCTCTGTGGGGGCACGATCAGATGCAGAATTCAAAATGAAAGTATTGGATGCCATGGAAGTAAGGGAACCTCGCAACATACGAAACTGTCATCGTTTCAGCTTTTGATACGGTTAATGAGGTAGATGAGTTTCACACTTCTTTGTTTAAGATATATTCTGTACACACGTCACGGAAACTTTTTCACCTCGCCCAAGTATTATCAGTATAAATAGAAAGTACGACTGTCGTGTCGACACCAGACCGGCATTCCCAGAGGACGTTCACATTCCTTCAACATTTCAAAATGAAAATTTTACTGATTCTTGCTTTCTCAGCTTTGGCGTTTGCATCGCCGAGAGGTAAGTCGTACCTTTTAATCTTTTGATGCGATTTTGATTTTTTCAATAAATTCCAATATTCTCAAAAGGAAAGTATCCTCATGTAAAAGAATTAACATTACACTCGTTTCGCAAATTTTTCGGCCCCTTGGCCTTGTGAATTGACTGCAATTAAAGGGGTTGGTTACATATTTTCACAACTGCACCATAAGAGGCTTTATTGCAAGTTGTTTAATTGTTGCCAATCACGTGATAATTGCCAAGGGATATGAAATTTTTGAAACGGGTGTATTGTGTATTTAAAGTTTTTTTTCGAAATCTATACATGTATATTGTACCGGACCAAGTTGCACAATGCATTGTTAAATTAACTTGTAGCTAGCCACTAACTACAAGTTAAATGTTTAGCTTGTAGATAGCTTACAACATGGTTTAATGCATAGCAGGATTATTTTGTTAGTTAGTGTTGAGTTAACTAATGCAAATTTTATTTTAGAGTTATCTGAATCACACACGCAACCATGAGATAGTCCATAGTTAGATTTAACTATGAATAAGACTATTGCGCAATTGGGTCCTGATGATTGACTAGATCAAAATAAAATAAAGCGGCATATGACATATAGCACTACCATTCGACACACCCTGCAAAACTTAAATTTTGTTTCAAATTTCAAGAGAAAAATAGTAGTATTTTGAAAAAAAGAAAACATACATTAAAAGAGTGATTATCCTTTTACTATGGTTCAATGAAGTATTCTCAATAGGCAAATGGGCGGCGCTGCTCTTGATTTTTGTAGAGTAATTGCTTCACTGACGGTTTTCAGAATTTCCAACAACTATTAACACACCTGTAGACAAAATGTAGCATCGTTTGCATTAGCAAAAATTGCATCATAAAAGCTGGTAAAGAACATTTTCAACAGTTTTGCAAAAGTAAAGTAAGGTAATTTGCAAACGAAAAATACATAAGAATATTGTCAGTTCTATATGGTACAAGTTTATAAGTTAATCGACCCCAGCGTGAAAAGCAAACATTTCTACAAGACAAATACTTTGTTCTTTTAAATATTTAAAAAAAAACCTTTCAATTGCGTCCAGTGGGTAAGTCTGTAGACAAGAATGGCGGTTTTCCGATTTGTATCCTGTATTTGTTTTGTGATACAAGTAAGGAATAGCACCGCTGTATACAATATGGTATCTCGTTTACGGTCACTCATTGTGATTCAAAATAGAACAAAACAGAATCAAATTAGTGTGAAAACAATGGACCACAATCAGCCATTAAGAATTAAGTATCAAATAATTATTCAAGCTGAAAGATAAATGTTCTATAAATGCATTTAATTAAAATTTTAATGTAGAAATAATTTGTATAACAAATGAACCCCTTAGATAAAAACTGTATAAACCACTGAAGTACTTCCAACCAGCGGCAAATATGATGATCAACTGAAGTGATTGAAAATGGAGTTCGTTATCCTATTGTATGTATTTAGTTCAATTGACATTTCTGATTTAGGGAAAATAAAACTGCCTTTTAGTCCTTTTTGAAAAAAAAATTAAGATTGATCAGTTGTCAGTGAATCGCATCTTATGTTTGCTTTTGTTTTTCATTTTCATTTCAAGAAATATGGATTAGACACTTAACTGTCTAACTATTGTTTTGATACCGTCATCAGAAAATTCACTTCCAAAAATAATATACCTTGACTGCATTTTGTTGGTCAGATCTGAAACACATTTTTTCAGCCGATATCGACATTATACTAAACTAGTAGTTACTGTGGAACATTTGCTCTAGGTGCGACATGCCAACAAGGAACGCTGACTCCTTCCGGGCACTTGGTTCCATCCACATAGGGATTTGCAATTTTCTTCATTATAATACGCAACTTGGTTTTTCCTTTCAATATTCTTTGGCACTTCTTTACCCTATATTTCTAATATCATACTGTTTTTGTTTTCACAAAAGTTAAAGTAACTTTTTATTTGCTTTACAGTAAGGAGGCAGCAGGCAAACTGTAATGGTAAGGAGTCGTTTTATTTTCATCACTTAATTTAGTCATTTTAGCGAATTGTTAGTATTACGGTTATTCGCGAAGCGATATTTTCACGATCATGTAGGGAAAAGCACCGATCTTTTTTTTATTTTTAATTTAGTGAACGTTCATATAAGGTTAAGATATTACATGATATAGCCTACATGAATTCACATTCGTTGTTGTTGTTGTTGCGTTGTTGTTTAACGCCACACTCAGGAATATTTCACGTCACCTTGTGCCGGTGAAGGGCGACAAATTTTGCCTGTGCTCTACACTTATGACCGTAGAGCAGGGAGGGTTCTTTAATAAGCTATCAACTACTGTGACACGGGATCTCGGGTTTTACTGTCTCATCCGAAAGATAGGGACGGTCAACTGCAACGTGGCGCTACGTGGATTAGAACCCCAGACCCTTCGATTCGAATTCGAACACGCTAATCACTCGGCCACGAAATTTTTGTGGTTTGGACAATCTTCCACTGGACTTACATTTTAGCGATACTTGCTACATTTATATAAAGTAAATTAAATTACTATTTTGCAGATGCTTTCACAAATGTTCCGAGTCCCTGCACCAACAACCCAGCAAAAAAGGTCTACTTTCCCCACCCTACGGACAACTCCAAATTCATTCAGTGTGACGAACTGGGCAGAATGTACATTGTCCAATGTCCATCAGGAACACAGTATAACGGGGCCACTGCATCATGTGTCGCTCCTGTAACACAGCCGGTAAGTGATGTAACAGAGCCGTGGTTACTACTGTAATTCCAAGAATTTTCGCGGAGCTTTATTTTAGCGAATCAGTAGCTATTCAATTATTCGCGATATTGTATTTACGCGAGCATGTATGTTAATCTCAATTGTTTATGCTGTATCTCAATATCAGGGAGTTGTATTAAGCGAAAACGTAAATTTCGCGCATACTGTAAATCCAGTTTTATTCGCGAGAATTTTATTTTCGCGCAATTACGCGAGAGAACTCACTTGCGAAAATAAAGCCCTTGCTAATATAATAATCTGATATTAACAAGCATCAAACAGCATAAACTATTTACTTAACATACACAAACGCGAAAATATAGTATCGACAATTATTTTATAGCTACTGTTTCGCCAAAATAAAATTCCGCGACATTTTCTGGATTTACAGTATACGTTCTTTTGTGGATGCGCGATAATATAATTCAGGCGAATAAAACTGGATTTACGGTAGTAACAGATTGGATGGACACTGTTTTGTTTGTTTCTTTATAGTTGTTATTGTTTTCTTGACTAATGTCACACCCGACAATCTTTGTCGATGAATTGATAAAAGATATGAAAGAAAATGCTGGTACCACTTTCAGATGAGCAAATGAATGATGTTATGATAGTGTGAGACATGAGCAAAGTATTTTGTTTGTTTGGTTTTTGTTTTTTACCAAATTCAACAATCTTTAAGTCATTCGTTTACTGCCAAACGTACACGGGAGGAGACACACTGCATTCCGAAAATAGATCAAAATTTTAGTCAATTCCACCGCTATGAGCATATTTCAATCTTTATATAAACTACACATGTACATGTGTACGCGTACTTTCTCTTCAAGTACCATTATGTTTCATATCTACATTACCAATGATGAAATGATAAATTACTTGTAGTTCTCAGTACAGTGGAACCCTCCCCTAAAGTTCAACTCAATTAGGAGACCACCTCACGAATCAGACCAGCAAACACCAAAAAAAAAAAAAATAATAATCTATTCATCACTTTCTAAGGCTAAGTCAACCTCATTTAGTGGACCACCTCACTAATCGGACCAGTTTGAGTCAGCCACTTGGGTGATCTTAACAGCAAGGTTCCACTGTACTTTAAATTTGCTTTTAGAAAACATTTTAAAACGTCGTTTGCACCCTAGTATTTTATATGCATGTGATTTTTTAAGTATTTTCAAATAATCCGTTATGTTTTTCTTTTTTTTTTTTCTTTCATCTAGCCATCAAGTGTATCAAACAATCCCTGCACAGTTGAGCAGATTTCCAAGGGACATTTGTACTTCGATTTCCCTGGAGACAGCCGAAAATTCATTGAATGTGATTTGGAAGGGCATGCCAATGTTCTGGTCTGCCCTGATCTCCTGGTTTGGGATGAGACGCGTCTGTCCTGCGTCTACGAATTCCAGGCAGGAAAACCAACACCCAGCGCATCAAGTGGCAGCACTCTCAACGGTAAGTTAATCAACATTAAATAACTAGAATTTACATAGGTCAGGTATTCATCGGGTTTCATTGAATCTACCTTTGATGCGGCATAGGAATTGAACACGCAACAAGTCTTATTTAGGTTAAACTGTAAATGAATAACAATAAAGTGTTTTTCTTCTCTTTCATTTATGTTTTCATATAGTGGCAGCAGCAAGCTGATACATTTTAATCACTGCTTTGGACTAAATCCAAATCAATAATTTGTAAGAAAAATTCGAAACTGTACGGCCTAAATGTTAGAGATAAAATGGAGACGTTTGATAATCTTCTATATATACTAACCGAATTGCTGTTAATGTGTTATATCTGTATTCATTATCAATACGTTTAATTTCACTGTATAAATATATTTTGTATAAATGATTGTATGGAAGATGATGAGAGAGTTGTCACTCGATGCGTGTTCATATTGCTTACTCCTCCTGGGCACCTGATCCCACCTCTGGTATATCCAGGGACCCGTGATTGTCGAACTCTTTATTTTTGTATTCCTTATATGAATTATGAGATCGGTCAATGGCCGTTCGTTACCTTCACTTTCTTTTATATCTATGACTGAAAAGGCAATAAAAAGATATCAGTCTAATCAAAGACGTATATAACACACAGACTGGTAACCTCCTATTCTCTTTATATATTCGTCGTTCGCGACGGAAGTGATGATTGGTGCCTTTCATTGATTAACATATATGAATAAGGTATTTACCGAGGTGTTCCGAACGCTCTTTTGAAAGATGAGATTTCTATGCTTGCTCGTAATCAGTCAATCACGATTTATGGAGTCCCTATATGCATCAAAATGTGTTTTTATACAACTGTTATTAATGCTAATCTGTTTGAAGCTAATTGGCAAGGTTTTGCGTCCTTTACTTTTCTATAAAACCCTGATCTCGTCTAGATAGTTGAGAACAATACCGGGCTTGTGATCTCGAGAGAGTTCGATAGGCCGCTAGTCTCCGTGTTATATACGTCTCTGGTCTAACGTAGTGATCATCATGATTGCTATTATTCTCGTATCATAATTACGAGTGTCACTATTAAAATTACCTCTATTGTTATTACTTCTTACTTCTTTTATAATCCTAGCTGTTGCGGTTGTTATCGTTGTTTATATTATTGTTTCTTGTTTCAATATACACCCATACACATAATCAATTTTCGTTATCCTATCCTTTTATTTTCAGGACAAATTGCCAACCCATGTTCAAACCAAAATATTCCGCCAGCTGGCTTGTTCTTCCCACATCCGGATCCCACAAAGTTTATCCAGTGTGGCATTGCTGGTGACGCCTACGTCTTGAGTTGTCCTTCCGGTCTGGTGTGGAACGGATACAGCTTAACTTGTGTATCACCATACATCACTGGTGCTGTCATACCAGGAAACTAAGAAAATCAACAGCGTTACTTTTGTTCGCATAACATTATTCTGTTAAAATAAAAATGTAAATTAACAATATTGTCTCACTTTTATTGCGTATTACAGTTGGTAACCGCGCCCCGCAGCGGTTGTCTGTCACTGCCATTCAGATGAGACAGTTGAAACCGAGGTCCGTGTCAAAGTTAGTATCGGACATTAAAGAACCCTCCTTGCTCTACGGCCATAGGTGCCGAGCATAGGCAAAATATTGTCGCACTTCACTGGTACGGTGACGTCTCTATATGAGCGAAAAATTCTTGAGTGAGACGTTAAACAACAATACAAACAAAGCCAACAGTAGGCCCTAATGTTGGTATTGTTAGGTATGCTGTAAATCCAGAAATTTCCGCGGAACTTTATTTTAGCGAATCGATGGTCATGCATTTATTTGCGATACTATATTTTCGCGAGCGTGCATTTAAGTTAAAAGCTTGTGTTGTTTTATGCATGTTAATATCAGGTCAGTATATTTAGCGAGAACTTTATTTTGGCGAGTAAGTGCTCTCGCGTAATTACGCGAAAATAAAATTCTCGCGAATACTATTGGATTTACAGTAATATATAATAGGCCTACACAACGGTCCGAACTATCAAAAAAAAAAGGCCAAAGTTTCAAGTCCTTCTACAGCATTCGGCGACGTCTTAATACCAGAAAATGATATTCCAGTGAGGCAATAAGCGCCAACATGTATAAAGCTGGAGCTCATTTCAAATGAGACTGCATTGCAAAGGCTATTTTCGCTTATTTTAAAAAAATTACTTAAACTGTACAAAATATACTTCAGGGTCTAATTGATATTTTTTTTATACATCAAGCTTGGTTCAAAGTCATAATAATCTCTAAATGATATCATGGTACCTAGACTAAATACCGCCTCGATCATTGATGAGGTAACTTAACATTTCTAAAGGTCATCGAAGGTCAGTTTGTTTGCCATTACTGTATTAATTGCAATGAGGTGCCATCTCCACAGTAAGGGTTCCTATGCAAAATGTCTGATACACTTCATGCGCGGATCTAAGCTCCCCTGGGATTGGCAAAATATACCGCACCATTGGACAATTATTCTTCGATTCTCAATTTAACAGGGTTGAGTTTTTCCTTACCACAAGTTAGACCCCCTGAAAAAAAATCCTGGATCCGCGCATGCACATTAAAAGACATGATCTATCTTATTTTGTTGCTAAACCTATATCCATACCATGTTAGTCATTATTATCAGCTTTACTTGGTACTTCATTGCAAAACCGGTATACTCTGTATAAGAACGAACTGGGACGGGTCTCTTAGATGATCAATGTTCAACGGTTACAACACGTCGTTCAATTTCCCTCCTGCTTTAATTTGGAAGCTTGAAAAAGTCATGTTCTTCGAGCTTTACATTCAAAATTATCTTTAATTTGAAGCTCATTTCCAGGACTGTATGCTCATCCAAGCTAGGAAACGTTTCAGTCCTGCTCGATTCCATAACAATTTCCATCACATTTCATTGTAGAAGAAGCTAACTGATGGAAGATGTTGTCGTTGTTATTTTGTTGTTTAACACCCCCCCCCCCCCAGAATCGTTCACTTCTATTAAGACATGACCAGTCGCCAGCGAAGAGCTGCAAAGTTGGTCTATGCCTCACGAGGGTCATTGAACGGTGAGAGTTCATTAACATGCCGACATCTACTGCGACACGGGACCATGACGAGAACAGCAAACCAAATGGATTCGAACCAAAGACTTCATGACCTGAAGACGAACACATTCCCAAAGGATCCATAATGGTTCTCATGTGGGGCCTCCGTGTCTTTCGGATGAGACAGTAAAAACCGAGGTCCCGTGTCACAGTAGGTGTTGGCATGTTAAAGAACCGTCCCTGCTCTACGGCCAGCAGTGCTGAGCACAGGCAAAATTTATCGCCCTTTACCGGCACACGATGACGTCTCCATATGAGTGAAATATTCTTGAGTGGGACGTTAAACAACAACGCAACAACAACATGGTTCTCATGTGGGGAGATACTTAGATATCTATTCTGTCCATGACGTTGTTGAAGCATAGAGTAATCAAAGATTTATTAAATCACGACGATGTGTTTTTTCCAACTTTGATATGAAAGTCAACATAGCATTTGTACCTCAGTAGAAAATATTGGGCGTACACTGCACCTTACATGCATTTTCATATGTACATGTGTTAAGAGAAGACGATAGAACAAGTTTGTTTTATTTGTTTTTGCCTTTGCTTCATACTCGACAATCGTTCAATTTTAATATGATGATGAACAGTTTTATTGGTGGAGGAGAAAGCCCGGTTAAAAATGTACCCGGGAAGAGACCACCGTCCTTTCCCCAAGTAAGCTGGCAAATTTTTCACATAATCAACTTGGGTTCTAGTGGAGATCGAACCCGCGATGACTAGAGACGAGAGACTTGGTGGTTTGAAGCCCAGTGTTCTAACCATTCTGTCACGGATGCCTCTCTACTTAATGACATCAGTTGAAAACAGCAATCTAAAATACTAGTAATCCCTTTAACAGTTCATTGTTAACAGGATAATGGTGCCCCTGTCTCCAAAATACGAGAAACAAAAATCTTTACTTGAATTCAAACCCATGACTCTTCCATTTTTCGTTAAGAATTCCAAAGCTCAAACCAATAGTCAAATCAAAAACAAAATTGTTCTTCAAGCTGTGAAGACATTTGGCGAGTCTTGTAAAATTGACGAAGTCCTAGTATCAATATCACGGATCATACCAATGCAGGTGCGAATAAATATGTACAGATTTGGGTGAATATTAGAGAAACATGGACCTAAGAAAATCAAGAGATGAGATCAGGTGTCATGGAGGACTAGGCTCCCTCTGCTGATACTGTAGATCCAGAAATTTTCGCGGAACCGTATTTTCGCGAATATGTTGCTCGCGACACTAAATTTTCGCGCGTCTGCATGCTAAGTATGGTAAGTTTTTTTGCATGATGCATGTTAATGTAATGTTAGTAAATTTAGCGAGGACTTTATTTTCGCGAGTAAGTGCTCTCGCGTAATTACGCGAAAATAAAATTGTCGCGAATAAAACTGAATTTACAGTAAGTCACACCCACTACAATTTCAAATTCAAATTTAGATGAAATAATTGAGAAAAGAAAGTTTCGTCATAATCGTTATAGAGACTATTTACCAAAAATAATCTAACAGGTAATTCAACACTCTAGTCAGTAAAACATTGTATTTTATTAAAATACTAGTTCAGTGGAGGTATCTTATGGCTAAGATGGAGTTTAGACATTGGAGTTGGTTATAAACATTGTTCGTTATACGCATTGCAGGTATGCATGCAATGTATTCCCTTTTCCATAACAGAAATTGACTTGTAGACCAAGATGTCTGACCTTTTTACCTTATGGCTACACCAGTGTCAGTGTTTGTTCCAGGGCAGAATATACAACAATTACAGTCGTTTTTATTACATCATACAGTCCATTATTTTTGGATCATACAAACATTGCAAAATCACAACTTTTATGCTACTCGAAAATAATTCGCGGGAGTGCATAGTCGCCCCTCTGTCCGTCCAGTGTCATATCCCCTAAACCCTTTCATGAATTAAAATCAAACCTTGCAAAATAAAATCACATGGCCCGAGCTTCTCGAATTTTTACTTGAGAGCTTCTTTGATAAAAATTTCTTCCAGTACGTATGGGGAGACTTCGACCATAATTCACAAAAATGTTACTGACACACAGGTGTGTACTGACCTTAAGCTAGAGATAAAGGTCAAGGTCATTCCCAAATTTTGATTTTAAATTGAATGACCTGGATCATACAAATTCGCAGAAATGTTATTCATGAAACATTCTACATGTAGTAGATGTGTTATGACCTTCAACCAATGTCAAAAGTCTTGGTGATTCTAAATTCATGGCTTGATATCTTATGTTGATCCCGTCTCCCTCAGTATTAAATGACCTGGATCGTAATTCGTACAAATGTTACTCATGAAATACTGGTTGATTTCACCTAAGGTTAAAAGTCAAGGTCATTATCGAATTTTGACATCAATGCTGATTTTGCCTACCATCACGTATAGAGTGAACTGGATCATAGTTCACACAAACGATTATAGTCATGAATACAGGTTTTCACTGATCTTGATCCAAGGTTAAAGGTCGTCATTCTCAAATTTTGATTATTTTGCTCATATTTCGTAGTATTGAGGGAGCTAGATTTTATTTCAGATAAATGTTATCCCTCATACAAGATGGTAGCACTTTACTAAACTTCTTGGTACCGCTTGCCTCGGGGAGCAGACAACGCGTACCGTTTTACTAATTATCTTGTTATATGTATGTTCTTGTGGAAAAAATCGTACTCTTTTTTAAAAACCTGCTGGAACACCAAGAGCTGAAATTATTACAATCAATCCAATTAGTAGACAGTCAGCTCCACCGAATTAAGTGGCCTAACCATCGTCATTACTATTAGAAATGGCGCTATACTGTTCCGCCAAAACTGCTCACGGATAGAGCACATAACGGTGAAAATCTCCTCGAAAAACACGTCAAATACCCCAAACAGCTTTTACATAGCTTTGTTTTTAGGCTCCGCTGACTATCTAGTACAGTTGATGAAATAATGTTCGCAGAATTTTGAAATACAACGACTTTTATAATTGTCGTTTTAAAAAAAAACAGAGTATATATTTGCTGGCCCAATCGGTGTTACAGACGATATGCGATATCCCGCGCTTTTCTCTTCGGGGTTAGGATAATTTCCGGATGTGACGTATACCCGGATTCCATACATAGGTGACATGACAGGTGCCGTTTGTGTTTTTAGTTTCATGTGTTGTTGTGTGGTTTACTGTTTGTTGTAATGTCTCCTTTTGCTTTGGTCATGGTTTTGTCGGTCGTATGAATTCTAAACACTCTCTTGGTATCCTTTAGTATTTTTTTTTTGACAGCAGAATATCAACATTTCACACGTGTACACCTTATTCAAGTAAAATGCAAAGTGGCAAAAAGTCAAAAAGTCTGCTTCTTATCCATTGTATGTTTGTTTCGGTGTTCTTTCTAAGCACTTTCTACATTATTTCGTTTCATTCTGACATCAAGACTCAAAATTCATACTTTTATTAAGATATACAGTAAAAACCGTCTTTAGACATCGTCTGTGTAATGCAGATCTCCTGGTCCCAAACACTGGTCCTTGTAGTCTCTAGTTGTATCATGTACAGATTCACATCTATATAGCAACGTCTTCCCTGTAGAGACTGGCTTATTTGTCTCCTCAG
>JACSZP010002072.1:0-22940 GCA_016161895.1 Pinna nobilis
ATACTATCGAGTAAAACTCAATGGGATTTTCAAGATTTGGTTTGAAAACACAGTGGCGCATGGTGGTATGTGAATATGTCAGTTTAATAGTTATGAATAGTTAGAAATCCGTTCTTCAGAACTGTATGGCGGTATAAGAATATGGCAGTTTATCGGGTGGTGGTAAATCGAGACTGGACTGTAGTAATTTTGGTAAATTTTGAAGTGGACTTTTTTCTTAGAATAAAAGACCTTTTCAGCGTAAAAAAAAGACTTAATTTTTTTGTCTCTGCAGAAAAAAAATATGAATGTCTTTAAAATTCATATCTATTCAACCTGCAATGTTTTAAGAAAAAAAAATCTGTTTTTGTTTTCTTTTGCAGAAAAGTTCAGAACATGATAGAGCTAGATCTGCAGGAGTTCAAAGAGAGGTAGCAAGCTCTAGAGCTTACAGAGCTGATTCAACATTCATAAGACCCAGAAGGTGAGTGTCAATGGTCAACATATAGATTTGTGGGGAAAAAAAAAATGTTTTTTAGCTTGCTGTATGCGTTCCATTTGTAGTTCTGTGTATGGTAGCTGATTTGTGCCATTTTGACTTTTCTAGTATTTTGCCCCATAAGATGTCCTCATCTATTTGCTCTACAATGAACACAATTAATTAAGTCACAAATTATCAAGTTTTCCACTTTTCGCTTGCCAAGTGAAAAGTCAATAATTATTGAATGTTGGGGGCTAAAAGTCAGTAATTGTTGGGTTTTCATGGCTAAAAAGTCACTAATTATCAAGTTTTCAACTTTTTGACTCACCAAGCAAAAGTCGAAATGGCACTAATCAACCACCATACCTTTGTCCAAAGTCTGTTCTTAAACAATTTTGTTTATTCCTGTTAAACCTCAGAGAGAGCACCCATCTTGAAAGACTACACTTGTATGGCAGAAAAGGGGGTGGTGTCTCTCAAGACAGGTTCCACTGTATAAGGTATTATGCACTAAGGTCTGATTCAATGTACATCTCTTGCTTTCAGTTCACCACAGTTGCTACAGTTTCAAGCCAATCGTCCTAGTCTAAAGTATGGTAACATAGTCAACGAAATGAACAAGAAATTTCATGAGAAAAAGGAAGATGCTGCACTTCAGTTGTATGAACAGTTAGATCAGCTAGACAGGTGAGTAAATTATAGGTAGATCAAGGGCTGGCACCATAAAACTTCAGTTTACTCAAATCTGAGAGTTTACTCAACTTCAGCTAATCTTGTAATCTGATTGGCTGAGAAGTTGAATTTGAAAAAAAAAAAGTTTGAGACTTAAGTAAATTCTTAAGTTTGGTGGTACCAATCCAAAGTGTGCTTGTAATTATTGTCTTTTATTTTTTATTATTATGCCTGACAATATACACACAGGTTTAGGGAAAGTTTTTAAAATTTCTTTTTGTTGTATAATTGTTTTATGTCCCTTTCAAAAATCTTTTAATTTTATGATGTCATTAAATGCTGACAAGATGCTTCACATATTGCTTGTGATGGGAAGTCTTAGGGGCAGCAATTAAGGGTTACCATGTGACTGTTTTACAAAAACTGACAGGGTATTGGCAAATCCCCTGTCAGAAATGAAGTTTCACCGCTCGGCCTCAGTCAGATGGTTGGAACCGGTCATTTTATGAGATACCATATTAATAAATTTTGAACCAATACTCGATCCTGATTGGTCCAATTTTTGTGTTTATTTTCAATAAAACTAATTTTGCTATAGACACGCCCACCAGAAGGGAACTCCTTTTACATGAACTGACCTCCCTCAACGTTTTGTGTATTCATGCTTTGTGATGCGGCGTTCATATGCAGTGCTAATTTAAAGTGTTTTAAGTAAAGATACATTTGGACTCCTTTTTCATCTTCACAGAATTAAAAGAAATTGAAATATCACATTTGCACCAGCATATAATTAGAGGATGTATCTGATAAAATACACAAAATATATCTTTGTTTAAAAAAATAAAAAATATACAATTAAGGATTGAATTCATTTCCTGCCATGTTAACAGACATGGCCAATGCCTTGTAAGTAGGGTGAATTATGCGGACAAAACATGTTCAGCAAGGACATTTTAACGTTGATTTGACCATCTTTAATATGTTGTTCGCTTGATTATATCCATCTGTACACGATTCCGTTGTTATCTCATGTACGACAATTTTTTTCTAAATGGGTCCAAGTGTGCCTTTAAATTTCATAAAAATTGCATGAAAATATAGCTTTTTACACTTAAGATTTATTTACTAGTAAAAGGAATGGCTGTTTTTGTGTTGTTTATTGAACCATAACATTAATTTTGGCTGTTCACATGTGGTATAATCTGCAAAAAAATAAAAGACCAATAAGTTCAGATAATCTAAAATCTTCAAGCGTAATTTAAGGTTTAAACTTTTTTTATTTTACAATGATTGACAAACAAGTTCAAGTAACTTATATTAATGTCTCTCGTTGGCTCTGGAGTCGGCGTGCTGGGTTCCTTGCTGTGGGAGGAAATTGGAGTACCCGGAGGAAACCCACGTGTCCGAGTTGGCAACCACCATACCATCTCACATACTACCTAGGCAGATCCGAGGATCGAACTTGGGTCGCATTGGTGAGAAGCCAGTGCGCTAACCATTACGCTACTCGGACACCGTAAGCGTAATTATGAAGTTATTATTATGTTTAATGACAAGTAAATGGGGGAGATAGTGATGGGTATTGCTTGTTCTGCACGTTCCATGACTCATTCACCCCTGAAAACACATTTGGATTTACCCAAATCATTGATAAAGGGAAGAGTCTATTATTTTCCAGGGGTTAATGAGTTAACCTTTAAATTTCTACTTCTTAAACTGTCACTATTTCATCCTGATTTTCAGACAAAGAATGGCTGTATGCCAGAACAAGTTCATTGCCATTAACTCACAGACCAAGGGGAGCAGTTTCCACAGAGCTGTAGAGGAAATGAGAGAGAGAAGTAACAGGATGTTCACACGCCCCCTACAGGACGCTCTGAAGAAAAAACAAAGGGAGGGAACCAAAGGAAACTGGTAATTATTATTATTATTATTAGTGATACATAGATTTTACATTCAAAATGTAAAATACAGTGAAACATGTACATGTATATAAAGACCTTCTGAGGGACACAAGAAAGTTGGTCTTTTTACGGATGTGGTCTTTATATAGAGGTTGATTTGTGCACAAATGGCACTGTTGGGGACAACAAAGAAGTGGTCTTTGTGACCAGGTGGCCTTTATATCCAGGAGGTAGTCCAAGCAGGTTTTACTTGTCCTGCTATTTCCTCAATTTTAATCCTATATAAAGCATAAGCTATTCTAGTTTGTTGAAAACAAATTAAACCCCTCCCATCTCCAGAGTGATGTTTCACAGAATTAATTATATATATCTATTAGTAACCAAAGTTTGTCATGACCTTGAACCACGGTCATATCTACAATGTCAAGGTCAAAGTGTGCAAATGACCGCAATTCTTGTAAGGTCAATAAATAATTTTTGGTACCTATAGGGGAGATTCCATTTCACACATATTTTGCTCAAGGTCACATTACCATCAAGACCTGTTTGTCTTGTTTATTAAATTTGCTGCTTTTAGTGAGGACGGAGGGTTACTAAGACCAACTATAGTGCATCACTACTTTTCTTTAAAATGGGCCACCATGGCCTAATTACGGTTAGCATGTTTACCTTAATCTGATCAAGAGGTCGTAGATTCAAATCCACACTACACTATTGTTTGCTGTCCCTGTCTTTTACATGAGATAGTAAACACTAATGTCCCATGTCACAGTAGGTGTTGACCCTCACTGCTCACGGCCATAAGTGCCAAGCATAGGATAAATTTATGGCTCATCATGGCCACATCGAGATGTCACCATATAAGTAAAATATTATTGATCGGTACGTTAAACAACAATGCCACTAACACCCAACCAAACTTTTATTTATGTCTATATTCAAGCTTGGTGGCTTCAATACTCACAATGGTTTGAACCTAAGACCTGTGCCAAAATATACTGTATAGAGGGTTTTTGCCCCGTTTTATTTTTGCCATAAGGCATGTGAAAACAGTTTGCCCTATTTTTGAATTCACCCAATCTCATTGCTTTATAATTCAAAGAATTATCATTTTTTTTAATTTGCTCAGGTTTGAATTTGCCTACTGTTGCCCGGAAAATAAAATGGTGACAAAAATTTCCCTGTATACAGTAAAAAGCACAGGTAGAAGAGCAACACCTGGTCATGATTACATCATCTCTATTTTTAGGTACGCTGAACTGATTTCCAATGTGCCTAATGAACTACAGCAAGAGTGGTACTACAAGGTCATTCTGCGGAAACTAGGGCGTTATGGACTGGTATGCATAAATTACCATAATTTCGAAATTTTTGCATCTTCGTGTATTTTCTATTTGGGATGCAGTCAAACTCATCACAAGACATACTAAATACTTGGTGTTGTTGTGTTTTATTGTCAAAGTAAAAAAAACAAGCTAAACTAATAAGAAATGTGTTATATTGCAGTGAACTCTAGCTAACTAAAAGTTGATTTTTGTAATAACAGAATCTATGTAAAAATACTAAACATTATATATTTGTGAAAATTTGTGAACCTAGAGTGTGTTGTTCAACCCTTTCACCCCTAAGTGTCAAAATAGTATGCTCTTCCCTATTGTGATGGACCAGTCTATTGCGGTCTGAAGTGGTGAAAGGATTAAATTTAAGTCACTGATATCTTAATCATTCAATTTACTTCATATCTTCACCTATTATAGATTTCTATTAAAAAATGGAACAAACAGGTAGTAAATGTAAGAGTAAGTTACCATGGTAATCATATTGCCCAGTTTTCTGCATAGTTCTTCAGCTTCGGTTTGTTGACCTTGAAAGTAAACATTGGTTTGACCTTTAATCGCACAGAATAAGTTCTTGCAAAGCATGTTCATGAAGGATATATACATTTATTCTGCGATTTGAAGTGATGCGCCATGCACCCAGAATGCTTTGTTTTTTGTTTTTTTTTCATTTTGGATTTTCGATTATGTCCATCATTCTGTTCTTGCATGACAACTTTTTTCCTCCCCCTTTGTGTTAGGTCAACATGTCACGACCTGTGAAAGTCATATTTTGTTAAATTGTTTTTACAGGAGAGTACTACAATATCATTAATTTTTTTTTTTTTGAGGGGGGGACCCCAATATTTGTCTTTTTTGAATACCATTGATTTGTATTGAAACACTCTGTCATCAGAAGTAGCCTAATGTAACTACATGTACATACAACATTCAACTTACATATTTTAACACAATGGATAACATGAAGATGCACAAGTACAGTACCATTGCAAAGTAAGCGGACAAAGCAAACATTTAAATTCTTGGGGAATATTGAATATTACAGTATTATACTGGAGGATGTAGTGATTTACCTTTTTTTCATCTTGAACATACACTTTTACTTTGATATCATATCAGTAGTAGAATTTACCATATCTTAAAAATTTGAGATTTAAGCTTAATTTTAAAGTAAATTTCACTGAATTCATTTTCAATTCATTTTTAAGATTATCTAACAATTAATGTTAAGCCAGTATCATCAAAATACTTGTATAAAGAGCTCAAATAAACCATATGTTCTTTTATTTTTGGCATGGTACTGTACTCAATTGTTTGACATTGTATTGGTAATTGTGGTTAAATCTTGATATATAAACTGTACAGAATTGACAGATTTGTCCATCTACTGTTGGCATGGTACTGTGCTTAAATTTTATATCATAATGGTGTTTGGTGTTGTGACTTTTATTAACTTGAAAAAAATCTCTCCAGCATCCACACATTTGTTGATTCTTTTTTGGTGTGGTACTGTACTTAGGGCCTACATTTAATATCATAATCTTGTTTGGTGTTGTAACCCCACACATTTGTTAATTCACTTTTGGTGTGGTACTGTATTTATCTCTGATATCATAATACTTACTTGTGGTTGTGACAATATTAACTCAATTAACCATCTGTGCAGAATCGAGCTCACTCTCAGCGTCGGAGTACAATACTACAGGTAACCAGGCGATCTCTGCCTAAAATCAAGCTACAGGTTCAGGGATCCAGTCTGATTTTGAAATTCCTGAAATCCAAATCACTCCAAAATAATTAATGTATTACTGCCAAGGACCTTCTGATTACAGTATCATTGAAATAAAGTAGCTAAAAGTTTTTTACATATCAATTAATCTTTTTAGGTCTTAACCCTTTCAGCCCTAAGAATCAAAATGGTATGCTCTTTTCTATTGTCTTAGACCAGTCCATTATGGCCTGGGGTGTTGAAAGGGTTAGATAAGTAGAGGTGGCCAAGGATGTGCACTGGATTACTTTACTTCTCTCCATTTTCTTGTCTGTCCATCACATCTCATCTCTAATGTCAGAAGATGTGATAAATTAAAAATGTAAAATTTAAAGCATGCACAGATGCAGTATTTTTTTCCAGGGGGGGGGGGGGTTCAACTTGTGGTAAGGAAAACTCAACCCTATTTAATGGTTGGTTAAATTAGAATCAAAGTATAATTGACCAAAAAATTTTAAAAATCGAAAATTCAAAATGAACTCTTTCAAGGCAGCTTTTATAGAAGTGAGAATTTCTACATGTACTTGTGAATTTCCCAATAAAAGATAGAGTTATTGATATCTCCATGGAAAACTGAACACGTAGCTATGATACACATCAGATGCCGTATGAACTCTTTCTTTGCATGACAACATCATCAACCAGAATTCTATGATTAATCAACATTACGTTTTCAACGATGTAATCCATTATCTATCTCATTCCTACCACAATGTACCTGTACTTTAAAGGCAAAATTCTGTCCAATGGTGTCCTTGGCCGCCAAGGCCTTAAATATATGAGTCAGGGCAATTATTTAAATAAAAGTTATTTACATAGAAAGCAATTGAAAATTAACATTATATGACTCACTTTTGGCCCGTTACTGTGCATCTACTAATCTAGACTGGCAAATTCCCGATACAACCTTTTGAGCCCTGTGCCGGGCACCATAAAACTTTTGAATTTACTTAAGTCTGAAATGCTTCTCAAATCAAGCTAATCCTGAACTCCGATTGGCTGAGAGACTAGATTCTCAGACTTAAGTAAATTCTGATGTTTTATGGTACCAGCCCCTTATCTTGCATTGATCGTTAATGGATTACCATGGAAAACTTATAAACTGTGAATCTGGTTCTATTTAGCAAAGAATTTCATTTTGCTAAGAATTTTTTTTTGCCAAGAATAATTGTAAAATAGCTCTTTACAATTGAAAATGAAATTCTCTGCTTATTATTATTATACAAGTCATAAAAAATTCTCACCATTTTTGTTTAAAAAAATCTATACCGGTATTTGTGAACAATAAAACACACATATCAAAAATATATGAAGAAACGCTAATTGGGGGATAAATGAACATTTTTTTAAAAAAAAAAAATCAGATTCACGGTTGAAGAATATATAAACAATGACGATTCTTGCTTTCTTTGCAGTTACAGCATTGCTATGAATGAACGATGCATTATGTCACAGATTACTAATTATTTCATTCCTTGTTAACACTTTCTTCTTTTTGTTTTCGTTTCTTTTTCATGAGCGGATCTAGACCCCCCTCCCCCTCCGCTTGGAAATTGTGCTATCATGATTTATAAAAAAAATGTAAGATTTCACTTGCCACAGGTGTGACAACCCCCAACCCTGAAAAAAATTCTGGATCCGCTCATGTTTTTATGTACCAGGAGTTACTTTTTATTTTGCAGATTTATTTCACTTATTGAGCTTGATGAATCACAAATTACATAAAGATTCTTTTTTATTTGATTTCACAAGAATAATTTTTGTTTTTTAAAAAAAACTTCTTGTTTCAGAGTTAAGTAACATGTATATGCATTTATGGGTTGACATTCAAATAACTTTTTACAGTATATATTTTTTTGGTTTATTTCCCCCAATAATTATATTAAACCATTAGAAAAAATTGCCTTGCATTTATATGACCCTCTGTATGTGTTTGTATGTCTCTCTCTGTTTGTGTACAAATTTAAATTTTTGCTTAGCAAAGTGTATTTCTTGGGACAGGACATTCTGATGGTATAATGTAATTTTTCTGTAACTCACAAAGATTTTTTAAAGCACATGTAATAACTGTTGCCAATGGCATCTTCTTGATGCAACAAGACCATTTTTTAATGAAATAAGAAAAGTATTGTTGACATAATGAGCAAGCGCCGAGTGGTTACCGTGTTCGACTGCGAATCAGAAGAGCCGGGCTCGAGCCACGTCAGCGCCACTCCACGGTTGGCCGTCTCTGTCCTTCGGATGAGACTGTAAAAATCGAGGCCCCATGTCACAGTAGGTGTTGGCACATTAAAGAACCCTCCCTGCTCAACAGCCAGCAGTGCCGAGCATAGGCAAAATTTGTAGCCCTTCACCAGCATGAGTGAAATATTCTTGAGTGGGACGTTAAACAACAATACTATACCTCAATGAGCAAGCAAGTTTTTTGGTACGCCATTTAAATAAAGGTACAAGTAGTATATCTCCTTGCAGTACCCTTTCTAGAAAAATACTATTTTATTTCACTTGAGACAATATTAAACACAGATAAATGGCTCTTTTCTGTATTTGGATATGAAAAACATTCCTGAACCACATGATTTCTTAAACGATTGTGCAGGACTAGTATCTCCAATGGTGATGGATTGTAACTCTATGTAATCTTCTCACTTGTATGGCGTTGGCACGGGATAGCGTCTTCCAATGTCATTCCATCACTAATAGGAACGATAGAACCACACAAACGTTATTTGGTATCACGTGGTACATGAATGTTTTCCATTATCTTAGAGGAATTAATCAAAATAGCGGACTTCTTATCTATTTTTAACACAAATTTTAGCTCTGAATCTCACTTTTTGTTCTGTTATTAGATTTCTCTTATAACATTTAATCAGGAATTTTTTAATCTGTTTATTTTCATAATTGTATATCATCTAGGAGAGAGAGAGAGAGAGAGAGAGAGAGAGAGAGAGAGAGATCCTAATACTACTTTTTCAATCTAAAGCATAACAAATTCAAGTTGTTGAAATTTCTAGCAATAGTACTGTTCATTCATCTAACACTATGATACTGGTCACTCAGTTTGGACCTTTCAAAATGTCCCAAGATTCATGTTACATTCAATGTTAACATTTTAAGTTCTTTGGTACTTAATGACTCAATGCCAACCATATGCCAATATTCCAAGACCCTCATTGGCAATTAGTGACATCCCCATCATACCTGCCAAGTTTCCTGCCAAGTTTCCCTCGTAAAAACAGTGACTCCCTATTTTTATGTAAAATTTTGATAATTTGTGCTTCTGGTTTGGTGTAAATTTTCTTTCAAGTTTTTGCTCTTCAAGATCTTTCAGTGAGTTCTTAGGTTAAATTTTTTTTAACTGCTTTCATTTTGAAGAATATCTCTTAATTCATCTTCCTATTTCTTAAGAGAATGAGAATTTGAAGGCCAATATTTTCAAAATTGCTTCCAGTGTGTACTCTCTTTTCAGAAAATCTGATTTATGGTTTCCAAGACAATTAACAAAAACCCCTACCATAATACATACAAGTGTTAATCTTTTGTGTCTGAAAAGGCATACTTGCCAAGTCCCCCATAAATCAGGAGACTCCTCATTTTTTTATGTAAATTTTTGACAATTTCTTAAGAAAAAAATTGCATATCTCCCCCATGAATAAGTTAAATTTTCCTGTTAATTCTTAGTTAAAATCTAGAGTCTCCCCTGATAGAAATAAAAATCTCCCCCAATATTTTTTTTCTATATGTAGGTCGGCAAGTTTGCAAATGCATTTTTCTGTTTCTATTCATAATTTGCCATAATTTGCCTATAATCAATATCAAATTAATCTATATCCATTGAATCTTACCTTTTCTTTTAAGTTAATAAACGGTGAATATTTTATTTTATTTATTTATGTTTTATAATAGTTTATAGTATGACTGGTACTTGAAGTAAAAACTTTACATGTACATATTTTCATTCACACCATGTAAAATTATCCCTAATGCATTGGTATTTGCACATAGTAAATATTGATTAACAGGCTTTGTTTTTTTTTCAAATTAAATTTTTCATTTTGTGGTAGTGACTCTAATTTTTGTTTATTTTTACCTTTGATTATTAGATTGATGGAGCCGGTCAACAATACAGCAAACGGGCTTTCTTCAAAGTTTTGGAGCGTTTACGAGAATGGGAGATTTGCAGTCCCGACATTTGCTCAGCGATAGAATTTTGTCGAGAAAAAATTCTCGAGATGACGATAGAGGACTTCGAAGAGTGGTTCTCCCAACAATTTCCCAGGGTGGTGCGACCACAGACGGCACCAGCCGGGAAAGATAAAAAAGACAAGGAGAAAGAAAAAGACAAAGAGACTCAAAAAGACGAGACTACGGACAGAATCCAAAGTGCCTACAGCGTAAAACGTAAAAGTGGGTATCGAGGTCGTCCCTTGACCACCACCGCTACTAGAGCTAATCCTCCAGCCGTTATTAGGCCCATGTCCATGAGATAAAAATCTGACGATTTAAGTTTTGATTTAGATAAAATTTAAAAGGCTGTAGTTTGGATAAATCTAGGGAAATTTAGTTTTTGTCTTCTTCCCTTATTCCCAAATAGGTTAACTTTCATTTCACACAACTTTTTATTCAGTATTTTCTTTTCTTTCCTTTTAAATTCTATTTTTGATAAATTCAGTGCACAACAATAAATTTGTTGCTTCTGAGCTCAGCGTTTATCCACTTCTATATATTTTCCTACCTCCACCCTTTTGAACAATCTAGAATTTATAGATCCACCCCTGAGTGTCATTTTCACCCTTGTCTGTAGTATTTATGACATTATATGACATATGACAGATATTATGACTTTGCTCAATTCTGTTGTTACATTACCATGACAATAGCTTCTACGTTCACATGACAACCAAATCTGTCTCAGGTGATCTATTTTATCTTAGTAATTACCATGGAAACACACAAACAAATTATATTTGCCTTTGCTAGAATCAGATTTTGGAGACCACCCATCCTACCTATAGAAAATGCATATTCTAACAAAACATGAATTACCAGTATTTCATGACTAGTAACTTAAACCCTATCACCCCTAAGTATCAAAATGGTATGGTCTTTTTTGAATTTCTTAGATAATTCTATTATGGTCCAAAGGTTTGAGAGGGTTTATTTTTGTCATAAGTGGTCTCTCAATATTATTAGACAAATTTACATTATGTGATATTTCATATTTTTCTGCTTTTTTCTTCTATTTCATGGTTTTATTTGCTTTGTTCATTTATCCTATTCTGCATTTACTGAGAAAAATTTCAAAATCAATGTGACTGAATTTGCTTTTGCATCTTTATATGTTGTTTCTGGAATACTTGTGTACATGTATTCTTAACTCTTTCAATGCTAAGTGTCAAAGTGGTATGCTCTTTTCTATTATGTTGGACCAGTCTATTACGGTCTGCAGTGGTGAAAGGGTTAACCAGAATTTTCTTGTTAATATTTCAACATTCTTAATTGATATTATGAAGATCTGCTTTAAAGTTGTATTGTAATCAGAAGTTTGATGTTTTTTTTTTATATATAGGCCTATTTTGCTTTTTTTCCCTACATTGTAAGTACAGGAAGGCCTGGTTTAGCAACCACCTGCATATAAAGACCCCCTGTGTAAAAAGACCTCCTAGCCTGGCAATACAGACTGATTTTTGTTGTCCTCAAATTAGTAAATGTACCATGATTTATAAACTCTGTATATCAACTCTCCAGCTAGGGTCAGCCTCTGTGGTCAAATCATTTGAACATTTTGCTTTGAAAAACAATTAGTCTTGCACCTCTCATACTTGTGGGTTCTAGCCTTACTGGAACCTAAATTGATTAAGTGAGAAAGTTAATACTGTATACAGGGAAATTTTCGCCCCCGTTTTATTTTCGCCCCTTTCGCTCCCGTGGTCAGTGGACGAATTCAAAACTGGGTGAAATGGAAATGTTAAATTCAATGAATAGAATTATGACGAAAATGTGCGAATTTAAAAGGGGGTGAAACTGTTTGCAATAGCATTAGGGTGAAATTAACACGGGACAAAAATAACCCTGTATAGAGTAGCCAGTTTACTTGAAGAAGGCTGGTGATCTCTTCCCAGATACATTTGTAACTTGGCTCTCTCCTTCACCAATAAAATCTGGCAGCCACTATTTGACTGAAAGATTGTCGAGTAATGTGTAAAATAAAAAACAAACAAAAATGAAAACAGGTTTGGGTGTCTTTATTTTCAAGTTTCCCTGTATTTCAAAATTTGCTAAAGCTATAGAACTGCCTCAGCTGCTTTCAAAGCCATTTTTATGTTTTTTGTAACTTGGTCATATTTTAAAAAGAAAGTGCATTTCATTTTTTTTAAGATGTTTAAATTGTTTTCAATACCTGGACTTTTCTTCCCTGTTGCCTTGGACCAGTCTATTATGGTCTGTAGGGATGAAAGGGCTAAAATGTAGAATTTGAACTTCTAAGTGTGCCTTTGTGATGATCACACGTATTTAGATGCTTGGAGACTAGACTACTTTTTTTTTTTTTAACTAATCTTCTTGGTAATTAAATCTTGAATGTATTTTTTTACTTACCTGAATGTAGATTTCACCTGACGCCATTTTCTGGCTATATTGTAGGCCTACATACTGTAATATTATCGTTCATTTATTTCTCTGATTAGGTATACATGTATTTATGTTATTTTGAATTTTCTTGACTTGCAGATGTAAAAATTCGCCCGACCACAGTCTCGTAAGTTTGCTAGCGTTTGTTTTGCAGACTGCCGGCACAAGAACTCACACTTAAAAGGGCTTAATCCTTAGTTTCGTTTTACAATAGAAAAGCATTACTCATCCAGAATCACAGAGTGCATCTGTACTTTTGTGTGTGATGTTTTTTTTTTTTTGTTTCTGTAATTTTTTTTTTTATGTGGCACAGATTATGCTTTAGATATTTTTGCTAGATCTAATGACTTAATGGTAGTTCTAAAAAGAAAACCAAAACCTTCTGGTTTTTGTAAATCTCGGGAAATGGTTAGACAATATTTCTATATTTCTGTTTTTCAATGGTAGTAATTTATTTATACTTTCTAAATGTGTATATAATTTGGATAAGAATTTAATGTAGGAAAGATAGTAGAGTGGATCAAGGAATTTATCTTTTGTTTTTATTTTGAATTAACATTTTAATGTGTACAAATTCCATTATATATTCAATGATATGATAATCTGAAAACAGTTTAGTTTCTTTTCAATTACTGTTATGAAAAATCGTGTTACTGTTAAAAATACAGTAGAGTCGTTCTGTAACGAATCGGATTAAAGCAAATTCAGTGCTATAATGAAGAGGAATAAAATCCCCGAAAAGAATTACTATCTATCTATACATGTAGTAAATTCTGATGCTTAAAAGGAGGGATGCTTATAACAAAGTCAAAAGTCAATCCCCTTTGACTTCGTTAAAAACCAACTCCACTGTATGTCAGATAGGAAGTTTTAGGTACCTGTAGTTCTTAGGTGGCCTATATCACAAAATTTCACAACATTTGATTTTTTTTTTTTTAAATCTTTATTAAAACCTTCATGCCCCTCCATAAAATTGGAGGTGGGGGCATACGGTGCCATCCATAATCTGCCAGAACTATAATTTCTGCTTGTTGTCTTCATCATGTATGAACATTTTGAATTGAAATTTGCTATATACCCCGGTAGGTACATGTACAGCATTGTGCCATAAGTTTATGAACAAACACCATTTTTACTATATATTTATAGTGAAATTGCATTTTTTACAAATTCCCTAGGTTTCAGATACTGGACCAATTTTAATGTTATTTGTACACAAAATTTCGATTTTTATGTAGTTTCTTCAGATATAAAACTTAATAATTTTCTTACTGCAGATTTTGAGATTACATGAGATTAACTTAGAATGCACATTCTCTATATAACGTTACTTATTATGGGGATTTTTGACAACTTGAAAATTTAATCTTGTGTTCTACTTATTGCAATTTTAAACCATTTGACAGAATATTAATTTGTTTGTACATGTATTAAAATATTCTTGAGTAAATTATGAATTTTTAAAGAAAGGTTTCATTGAAATCAGGTGAATTGTAATAAATTTAGAGCACTTTAAAAAAACATACATTTACTATAAATATATAGTAAAAATGACGTTTGTTCATAACCTTATGGCACAATGCTGTAGATCTACCGTAAACGAATGCGACACCAGTTTCTATTTACAAAGTTATGCCCCTTGGAGTAATCTTTCATTTACACCCAGTTGTCAGGAGGATGACTCTAATACATCAAGTTGGGAAATTCAATTATCAAATAACTTCTGATTGAGTTAATTACTGCAATTTGGTAGTTTATTTAATTACTGATAAATTCACTGAAAGTGAAAGTGAAACTAACAATCACAAGTCACATGATTCAATTTGACATGCATGATTCATTGCAGCACTGTTCTAATGTTAAGCTGCTTCTTTTTTGTGTTAATTAAATATCTTTCACAGAAACCAAATTTAATCTCGATTTAATCTTAAAGTACAGTTATTTTTTTCAAAAATTCAATTTAAAGCATAATTTATTTTGACATTTGTGTCAATTTTGCAAAAGTTATGTCTCCCAAAGTATTTACATGTAGTTGAAATTTATGCATTCTTCAACAGTTAAGAGGTTTGGTAGGAAAATTCTGTTTAGTCTCATATATACATCTGAACAATATCACTTCATTAATAAATTGTTTATACTTTCAGGCTTAGATGAAAGAGAAATCTATTTATGGAAAATTTGATTGTACAAGTGTGTATATCAATTGAGTACAGGCACTCTATTGATTTGTTAGAGTTTGGTAAAAATGCAAGCTGATCTACAGAAACTTTCCTGGGTACAAGCATGCTTGAATGTTTATTTTTTTATATTTTTTTCTCATTTTTTTGCCCACCATCATACTGATGGTGAGCTTATCAAATCACCCTTCGTCCGTGGCCGTCCTTAAACAATTCCCGTTATCGCTATTTCTCAGAAACCGTTGAAGGGATCTTTCTCAAACTTTATATGAAGGTTCCCCACAGGGTTTTGTTTTGCATGCCACATTTTGTCACTGATCCAAAAAGAATTGGTGCCCCAAAGGAAAAACTCTGGTTTTAAAATGTCAATCCCATTATCACTGTTTCTGAGAAAGTAATGAAGGTATCTTCATGAAAATTTGCATGGAGGTTCCCCATGGGATCTAGTTTTGTTTGTTTATGTTATAATCAATACTTGAGAGTGGTCATGACTCCATTATAGCCTATTTGCTGTCAGATTGTTAGTTCCAGTTCACTCAGTAGATTCATCGGGCTTTTCCCATGCTTTGGATCAAACAAAAAGAAACGAGGTCCCAAATGGTCATAGTAGGAGTTTTCAGGAAATTCATTGCCCTTCACTGGCATTTGGTGATGTCTCCATATAAGTGAAAGATTCTTGAGTTGGACGTTAGCAAGGATTCAACCAACAAAGCTTCACATATTTTTACTGCCGCGTAGCGCCAATCCCCGGTTGGTCTTTCCGGTCTTTCGGATGAGAGAGTAAAAACCGAGGTCCTGTGTCACAGTAGGTGTTGGAACATTAAAGAACCCTCCCTGCTCTACGGCCAGCAGTGCCGAGCATAGGCGAAAATTTGTAGCCCTTCATAAACACATGGTGACATCTCCATATGGGTGAAATATTCTTGAGTGGGACGTTAAACAACAATACCATACCATACCATACATATTTTTACTCACGCAAAATGTGATAGTGGTGTCTCTTTGTTTATAACTAGATTTGATGAAATTATATCTAAATTTGATTTAGAAATGCAACAATGTTAATATTCACAACAAAACTATTATATTTCATTGTCACTTATGTTGAGAAATTTGGGTAGTTTTCCATAATTAGACTGGTCTCTGTGCTTTTGACGGGTATGCCAGTGTCATTTAATATTAGATCATTTCATGTAAGCATTTATACTAATGGTTGATTGTGTTTTCTTTTTTCAATATCTCCATTAATGAATCCCTAATAGCATGATGTGTTTGGTACAAGTATTGCATGGATAGTTGATCTGGGTCGTTTGGGCGTTTTGTGAATACAAGTTACATAAGGGGTAAACAGAAGAGTTTTGCAGATCTTGATTGTGTTCATTTTATGTAAAAATTGAAAATGAGGATGAATTTGCTTGACACTGTAGAATTATCAACACGTAAGCTTAAGATTTAAGTTTGATTATAATTAGAAACATGTATACACAAACAATCTAACCAGCCGTTTTAAGAGACCATCCAAGGGAAGTTCTCAGACTGAATGTATCCACCAAACAAATCAAATCCAAAATTTGTCACCTTTCTTCGGTACACAGTAACATCTCCATATAAGTGAAAGATTTTTGAGTGGGACGTTAAACAACATTACAACAAAACAAACTAATCTAATCAAAGCCATTTATTATGTACCTCAATTCACAACTGATCAACAGTTAACTCCCTTGAATTGGAGACGTCTGCCCAATCATTCAGTGATGCTTTATTTTTAGCATGATAGACTCTTTAGTGCATGACTGTCAGTACTTTTCTTTTTTGTCTTCTCTTGGTGAAAAGCATGTACACATGTATTTATTTTATGTCAATTACTGTTACTGTACTAATTGAACTGTGATATACCTGTGGTACATGACGAGAAATTTGTATTTTTATAAGAAATGAGGAAAATTGTTCTCTTTATGACATTTTAATGATTTTGATTAATTGTTGATAACTAACTGCCACAGTTACTTCCCTTTGGCAATTTTTTTTCATATATTGTAAGTCCGTGTACTGGATTGTATGTTGTAAGACTGTTGGAATTCGTTTATATTTTATTTATTCCAACATTAGTCTAGATGTTACAAAATCTTTCTTTTTGTTTTAAGTACTATGTAGCAGCACCAGTCTCACAAGGGCCTACCATTGGACCTTTATTTTGTATGAAAAGAGCTTTTCAATTTTAATTTACTTTTAAATAACTTATGACTAACTTTGCTTATCCTATATACATGTAGCTACATAATATCTGTAATATGTCCCCATTGTTGCAGCCTTTGATTTTAATATTCACCTTTTTGACCATCTATGACCTTCACATTTGTTTAATCCATGACAGTTTAAAGCTATCATAACCTTGACCTTTATTGGCCATTTCTACTTCACTTTAGGTAAAGGTCAAGTCTATTTTATCCTTTGTTTATTCTGTGATCATTTTTATGACCTTTAGATTTTTAAATTGTTTGATCTTCAAATGACCTTTGTCTGTACTCTTGATTTATTCCTGACGCATGACCTTCACCGTTTACTATGTTTATGTCATATATGACCTTCACCTGTCACTCTTGACTTCCTTCAAATCTACACTACTTTAATATGTACTCTCAATTTTTATTTTTACTTATATTCATCAATTTGACATTATCACATATACTTTTTTAATTAAGGCATGAAAGAGCTGATCTTTAAATCATTCAAGATGAAATGTAAAATTTACTGCCAAAGGGAGGTAACTACTTATACTAATATTCAGATAAGAATGCATTTGTTAGGTGGTTGACCAATGTTGACGTAGTTTATAAGACAGAATAAACTACGTTTCAATTAAATGATTTAAAAAAAGGTTATAAAACTTTCGTTTTTCTTTATTACTTAGTCATCAAAGATTTGGGACATATAGTTTTTGGTATGTCTGCAAACTTTTCTGTTGAAAGGAGTTATCAGTGTTCCATGTGCAGATCTAGAGGTGGGATTGAGGGGGTCTGGACATCCCCCCCCCCCCCAACCTGGAATCGTCAAAGTATATGCCATCATTGGTCAATTATGCTTAGATGCTTATTTTAACAGGGTTATTTTTTCCTTGACACAAGTTCGACTGCCCCCTGGAAAATTTGGACCCCCTGGAAAAAAATCCTGGATCTGCATGTGAATTCCATAATCAGATCTTATTAACGATACATGTAATGACTGTAAGCACAAAGTTTGAATGGTAAGGAACATATACAGTATCACCGACAAAGGGAAAGTATAAAAAATATAAAAATAGGTGGGGCCTCCGTGGCAGAATAGTAAGAAGTTTGCATTTAAAACCGTTTAGTCTCTCACCTCTTGTCAGCATGGGTTTGAGCCTTGCTGGAACCTAAGTATATCGTGTAAAAAGTTTGCCGAGTAATTGCAAAAGGTCAGTAGTCTCCTCCCGGGTGTATAGTTAATACTTGTATCTCGAACTCAGTTAAGTCAAAATTCCGCTTGCATCAAAGGCCTACAGTAGATAAGATGGGAGAAGGGGTATCGTAAACTAAGCTTGGAAACTTTTCTTGAGTCGAACTTCGGATGAGTCGAAATATTTTTCATGGTCCCTCGAATTTCGAGATAACAAGTTTCAACTGTATTCATAAATTATTTCTCTCCTCCGCCAATAAAAACTGGCCACCATCATGTAACTGAAAGATTGTGGGGCTTCCGTGGCCGAGTGATTAGCATGTTTGACTTCGAATCGGAGGGTCCAGGGTTCGAGTACGTGCAGCGCCACTCCCAGATTGGCCGTCCCTGTCTTTCGGATGAGACAGTAAAAACTGAGGTCCTGTGTCACAGTAGGTGTTGGAATATTAAAGAACCCTCCCTGCTCTACAACCAGCAGTGCCGGGCATAGGCAAAATTTGTCGCCCTTCACCGGTACGCGGTGATGTCTCCATATGAGTGAAATATTCTTGAGTGGAATGTTAATCAACAACACAACAACAACAACTGAAAGATTATCAAGTGTGGCAAAAAATAAAACAAAATAAAAATCTGATGGACTTGTGCTTCATGTTAAAGTAGAACATAAATCAACTTATTGATTGGCAGATTAAATGTCTATGTAAGGTGTGAAACTTACAGTGTTCTTGCCAACATACCCTCAATAAAACCTATAGGCCAAAATGAGGCTATATCGCTCACCAGAGCAATATGAACATAAGGAGATCAAAGACGTGCAGAATATGTCCCAACAATGCCAAAGTCCTAAAACATTTAGTTTCAGAAAGGAACCAAAAACAACAACACTTCTTGAAAATTACTCAGATGTTCGCAGTATTTCATTCTATGCAGCCATTCTGAAGAAGAAGTTTCTCAAAGGAGAGTATCAACACATTTGAACTCACCCCTATCCCATCCCAGCGTGGATCAAACTGAAAAACAACACTTGCAGGGGACAATGAGTACTTCAAATATGTAAAGTTTTTATCAAAAACACAGCAGTGGTTCTGAAGAAGAAGTCGAAAATATTTTAGGATTACGAATGAAGGACAGTAGCTCATATGAGCTGAGCTAGAGACCTGAGCATTTTCGGACGCATATGTCTTAAAACCTTGTGTCAAAACATTGTAATTCTTGGTGAATATTAATTTTAACTTCTGGGAATTAGATCCCACCGCCAAAATGGAAAATAGCAGAGATCACCTATTATGCAGTATACATATTATCCTCTAAATTTCGTCTTGTGTTAAATTTACCTACTGACAATGAAGACAAAAGGAAGGGAAAATTTCCCAGTACACGATGGAGCCGCCTTAATCCGGACACTTCAGTTCCCAAGAAAATTGTCTGGATAAATGAAGCATCTAGATAACTGAAACGTACCTATTATTATAGCCAATACAATTTGAAATTTTTGTTCCCTAGAAATTCCGTCTGGAAGGTGAAGTATCCGGATTATTGGCATCCCGATTACTGAGGCTCGACTGTATACAGTATCTCAGTATACTGAGCCACAACAAACAAAAAAAAACATAAGCAACAAGTTTTTATTATAATATAATACCATCCCATGAGTGAAAAGTCTTGTATAATAATTAAAAATTATCAAGAAAACATCTCCGGTGAAAAAAAAAACCAACAAAACTCTCCAATAGAATTTTCTGTTAAACAATGGATGCTCCACAACCTGCTCTAGGTACAATCATGTTACAAATAAACGTCCAATGGTCACATTCAATGTCGTATCTCTCGACACTCCGCAGTCGATTTGATCCATCGAATCCCCCGATTAGATAGATCTTTCCATCGTACACCGCTACACCGGGCCAGGCCCGGGGAGTGTTCATTGGTGAAAGCGTTGTCCATTGATTGGTTAGAGTGTTGAATCTAAAAAAAACAAAACAAAGACAGGTTTACTTTTAATGAGCACTGCCATCCTTATATATTTAGGTTGAAATAAATCTATTTAAAATGCGATCTTCAATATGCTCCTGTCTTGAAGATCTAATGAAATCCCATTGAGAGGGCAAATCCCATGACCCCGAGGTCACGGCTTTAACATGCATATGCATATGTTTTAGTGATCAATCACAGCTTTTTTCATTAACTGCATTTGGTCAGTAGATGCCTATAGCTGATGTCATGCAACTATGATGTCACTCTTTGTTGAATGACATCAGCTACAAACAATAGCTTGTTGCAGCTGCGACATTGAACGCACCCAAGTTATATCGGCGATTCCTGTAGGCAGAAATTTGATTGGTTCTTTGCAATGGTTGTGGAATTTCCCCTCTCAAGGGGGTTTTATTAGGTCTTCAAGAGAGCAGCATTTCAAAGATCGCGATTAATTAGATTGGTTAAAATTAGAGTTGAAGGTCATTAGGTAGGGGTAAATGATGACTGAAATGATATTGCTGTTGTATTGTTGTTTAGCGTCCCACTCAAGAATATTTCACTCATATGGAGACGTCACTGTGTGCTTGGCAGTCCTGGCTGTAGAGTAGAGAGGGTTCTTTATCATGCCAACACCCACTATGACAGGGGACCTTGGTTTTTACTGTCTCATCCGAAAAATAGGGACGGCCAACCGCAGTGTGGCACTGTGCTGCGTGGATTCGAACCCTGGACCCTTCAATTTGAAGTCAAAAATGCTAACCACTCGGCCACAGCAGCCCTGACTGTTCAGTCAAACAAAAATTTGAATCTATATAGGCAACATACCGTTCCGCCAAATCAAAGTACTGGTCTGTATGTTTATATCGTCCACCAAGTGCATAGATGAAATTTTCTATGGCAACCAAAGAAAGTCCGGAGCGTGCTTTTTCCATTTCCGGCACCACTGACCACTCTTCTGTACTAGGATCATAACATTCAACACTGGCTCTGTCCATGTGGAGAATCTTATCAAATCCACCTGGAAAAATAAAAAAATAGAGAAAAAAATGTATACATGTAGAAAGACTTCGCTAATGGACACATCCAGACTAGTCTCACATGGAACGAACCTATACACATAGGTTGATTTGTATAACATGTACAGTCAAACACAGATATATTGAAACTACGAGGGAAAAGATTTTGTTTCAAATAAAGCAGGTTTTCAGGTGATTTATATGGGGAATGGTAGAAAATTCTTTGAGAAGCACTTCATCATGCTTCACTGAATTTTTTTTCTATGAATGACTGCATTCATATACCACTCAACCACAAAAAAATGCAAAACAATCCTTAAATATCAAGATGGTATGCACTTTTCTGTTGACTTAGACCAGTCTGTTGTGGTCTGTAGGGGTAAATGAGTTAAGCTGATATGTGTCGCATACCTGCCACATATATTTTTCCATCACAAACACAAACGCCAGCCCCTGAGCGCTTCCTTCTCATGTTCGGACCAAAGCACCACGCCTCCGCTTTTGTGTCGTATTTCTCCATAACATTGTAACTACAGGATCTGTCTTCTCCACCTGTAATGAAACAAATCTCCAATTTTGCAGAAGTGATATAAATGTCTTTCTTATCCAAAAGCAGACGAGATGTGTTGGTATGCCAAAAATGATCTCGCAGGCAGCATTAACGAAGGCCAATGATATTCCTCTTTGCTTAAAAAAAATCTTAGTCCAGGGGCCATAACTCCTGTAATGAATTATGATCAGCTGTCTCCTTCCTACATGCACATCTACATGTTGTGATCATTAATTGAACAAGTTTCACTGAAATCCTACAAAGGGTTTCAGAGGAAATGCGAGGATATATTAGGACAGATGCAATGACGGAAAGGACGAAATGACGGACTGGTGCATCACTATATTCCCCTGACCATGTTATGTTGGGGATATAAAAATCTGTGTCCTAGAACTATATTTGACATTACATTCGACCTTTAACCCTTTCAAACTTAAGTACCCGAGTGGTATGCTCTTTTCTGATGATCAAGACCAGTCTATTGTGTTAAGTGGTGTTGATTGGGTTAAATAAATGCATCAACTCTGCAAGTTTGGTCCTCTTAACTATTATAGGCAAGAAATAAATATGCTCAGTATTTGTGTACACCCAGTCACTCATGAAGGGGTGATAGCATTAGAATCCTTTAATCAAAGATAAGTCTTTAGAGTCTTTGGTTCTGTTGTTGAGTTAGCATTTAATGCCACTTTCAACATCATTTCAGAGGGCCTTTGTGGCCGAATGGTTAGCGTTTTCGACTTCAAATCCGAGGACCCAGGGTTCGAATCCGCACAGCACCACTCCACAGTTGACCGTCCCTGTCTTTTGGATGAGACAGTAAAAACCGAGGTCCCCTGTCATGGTAGGTGTTGGTATATTAAAGAACCCTCCCTGCCCTTCACCGGCACACGGTATTGTTTCCATATGAGTGAAAGATTCTTGAGTGGGACGTTAAACAACAATACAACAACAACATTTCAGTCATATAATCATGACATCAAGTTGACGCAAGCTTCAGAAAGTTTAATTAGCTTTGTTTTAGGACTTTTTCCT
>JACSZP010002073.1:6075-17808 GCA_016161895.1 Pinna nobilis
CGGCACACGGTGACGTCCCCATATGAGTGAAAAATATTTGAGTGGGACATTAAACAACAACGCAAAAAAAAAACAAAAAACAAAAAAACAAAAACATACATGCAGAAAGACAGACAGACCAATAATTGATTCTCCAATTATGAGGGCGTAAACAAGATTTCATAGTCGAAATTAATGAAATTAATTGAAAATAATGCTAGACTCTTGATCATTAGATATCCTTGAGTTCCTAATTAATCAGACCAAGGTTCACAGGCCTGCAAATTTAATTCTGTATGGTTTAAATGCAGTAAATGGTTGTTTTGACTTCTTGACATATTTACAGCTGCTGTAAACCATGATACACGTATTGCTGGATCTAGTTAAAGTACATGACATACTTTTTGTCAACAAACTCTACAGATTTTTTTAACTTAACATGCTGACTCAGCTAAAATGCTTTGATATTGATTTTACAGAGATATGTTGCAATATGTATATAAAATGCATACATAGATGAAAAGATAAGAGAAACAATCACAATATAATATTTCCACAATGCAGTGAGCTTATCTGTCCCTTTATCACCAGTCTAACAAATGAAACTTACATGTACATGTGTATCACAGAAACTATGCCAACAGTCTAAAGTAAACAATGTCATCCTTAACAATTAACATCATATATGTTGTTGTTGTATTGTTGTTTAAAATCCCAATCAAGAATCTTTCACTTATATGTAGATCTCACCATGAGTTGGTAAAGGGTGAAAAATTTAGCCTATGCTTGGCTCTTAGGGTCATAGTGCAGGAAGGGTTTTTTAACATGCCAACGCCTATTATGACATGGGACCTCAGTTTTACTGCCTCATCTGAAAGACAGGGATAGCCAACCGTACCGGGGCATGGGCTCATACCCAAATTACAGTAACTACATGGATAAGCTACATTTTCCTAAACAGACAATCCAAACCTAAATGACAATTAATGTCACGGGGACAGCAGTATCTAGAATACTGGTGAGGAATCTATTTTCTACTTGTGGCAACCTGCATAATAGCTAGGTGGAGTGAATGGGATGCATATATATAACAAAAAAACATCCATTACTAATAACAAGACATGGTAATACTTCGGGATTCCAGACATAACTAAGTGATAAAAACCTGCTTCTTTATTTATCTTATCCATTAGTTTGGTAATTCCAAGAGCATCTGCAATAAAGCACATTGAAGATAAAGCTAAAGTTTCACAACATGCTATGAAAAGCATACCACTCCCACAAGATGTCAGCCTAAGACATACACTGTCAAAAAGTGAAGAAATACTTTACTAAGTATACCTTTTACTTACAAAAAAAGAAGAAATTAGCGAAATTTTGAAATTTTCTTATTTTTCACATATTTGAAATTCTTTCTAAAGTACCCCCAACCAAATAATTTAATCTATGGTAAAACTACACCTTTCGTAGTAATCTGTAGGTGTCAGACCGGACAATGGACAATGAAAACTTTATGGATTTAACTCAGGGAATCTAAAATATAGTGAAGGGGATGACATTTTGATTCAGAATAAAATTAAACTAATTATTGAAGGGTATGGAAATTGTAATTTGTTTAAGGCTTGAATTCCCACATTCCTGTGAAAAATTGTACATTACAAAAAAGTACTCATTACTCACATTTTTCCTGTCCAATTCATCACCCATCTCATATTACATTAAAGCAATGCTCACCTAGACAGTTTTACATTTGTTTTACTGAAGTTTAACATTGCTTAAAAACATTGTTAAGTTTTATGGTAGGAGAACATGGATGATGCATAATGCACACGCTTTGACCTTTGACTTTGTCATAGTCATTTCCCTGCACAATACTGCAGCCTGTCAAGGGCATAATCCTCCAGTTTTTGCTTTTTCAGACAAATGATAGGACATTGGTTTTTCTTACAGGTGGACATGACTGGTAGGCTGCCCACATATTTTTGTTTTGTTTACTGTTGATTTATGTTGCATTCAGCATTATTTCAGTCATACCAAAGCAACCACAAAGCAACCACAAAGCAGAGAGTTTAAATATATGTTGAGTTTTTGTCCTGTATAAAGAGAGATTCCAATGTGTCAAACCTCTCGCTGACAAGGGACCTTGGCTCTTTACTGTCCAATCAGAATTACAGCTCAGTACCTATCTGGCCACTGAGCAGTAAGGATCTCTAACAAGCTCACATCTACTATGACAGCAGCCCTGGATTTTTCATTCTCATCTGAATAAGAGGACTAGCCAGCAGCAGCCTCCTTTAAGACTTTAACCAATGATTCCATGGTCTGCAGTCACAAAAAGTCAGTCCTACACATATACTATCGAGGCCTTATTTTCATTCAGACATTTCAGTATACATTTATATTTTTTCATGTACAACTGCCAAAGATGAATGAAGTAATTGAACAATTGAAGTTAATCTCTAAATAAAGTCATATGACATACACAAATAGGAATTGTTCTGATGGATATATAAATAAGAAGACTGTATAAAAATGACTTAGACACAGAGATAAAGGCAGAGGATAAGTACACTGTTCTGTCTTACTATGCATGAGAGATCAGCTTATAACAGAGGTGTGTCAACAAAAGTTGAACGAATACATGAGATGACACTATGGCCGAGAAGTGTCGATTGATTTATTGATAAAAAAGAATTGTACTCAAGCCAAGTATTCCTTCACAACAATAGAACAATATCAAAAGCTGGAATTGTAATTCATCACAATGATCACATAAAACAGGACTTAGAAATAGAGGCAAAGAGTTTGTACACAAGACTGAAGGTCTATGTACAAATAACAAGGTGTCTAAGAGTCCTTATAAGCTACATCAACAATACAAAACATCCATGTAAGGTCATGCATTGTGGGAAGTGTATAATGTATGGATCTGATGTTTTTATATTATGAGAAGTTAAAATGACTGAAAGATCTGTAGTATAATCAATCATAACTTTTTAAATTCTGACCTCTATGATTCCTGTTTTACCTAGAGGGAAGTGATAAACCTGAAATGAAGTGCGTTTATAAGACACATGTGATGCCCATTAATGGGCACAGGTCCCCTGTATGTGGCTAGTTTGAAAAAAATACTTAAGTCAAACAACTATTACTTTAACAAAATTTGAAGAAAAAAAAATCTTATGGACATGCACATTATGTGTATAAAAATCTTGCAAAATAAGAAAGATATATCTGAAAACCTGTACAAGGAAATAGCTGGACAAACCATGTATCTACGATGCGATACTTTTTCATATATGTATAAAAAAAATTTAGTTTGGCTTCTTATTCTGATATTTAACCTTTCTTTTTTTAAGGAAATCCAAATAATACTAAGCCAGAACTGTTTTTTCATAAACTTGAATCTGGCTAGAGACCATCTGTCTTGAGAGACCACTTAAGAAAGAAAATTTTACAAGGTAATCATATGGATTAATACCGTCTTAAGTAAATACCTGTCTTGACAGATAGAGGCCACAATGGCTCTGTGGTTGTCCTTCGGTTGAGACAGTAAAATTTGAAGTTCCACTGTAGGTGTCTTGGTGATAAAGAACCTACAATACTCAGTGTCCACAAGTGCTAAGCATAGGCCAAATATGTCACAATTCATCGGCACTGGAGACATCTCCATACGAGAAAAAGATCATTGAGATGGATGTAAAACAACAATTCAACCAACCAACCGTCTTGACAGACCATATTTTGAGGATTGAAGTCTGGGTGGTCTCATAGGACAGGTTTTACTGATTTTTTCCCACCTTCTATCACATGAAAGTGTCAAAAACAAATTACTGTATAACTTACATGATGGGGTGTTTATGGATTAAATGTTCTTATTTCCACTTTGACCTCATGCCTGTGTATCATGGAAAGGCCAATGCCCTAGTGCACAATACAGTCGACGGTCTATTAGCCAATATGTACTTGTATAAGAGTGATAATTGGAGCTTTTTCTCTGTACTACAAGCTCAGTGAAAGTTAATAAGTATCTCACCTACCTAACATGGGAATACCTCAATCCAAACAAAAAACTCTAACTATCTATACCTTATGTTGGTATTTCAAATGTAGAGTTTAATGTGTCAAAACACAGGGAAATTACATTTGATATCTAAACCTAGTTGGTTGGTTGTATTGTTATTTAACGTCCCACTCAAAAATATTTCACTTACATGGAGATGCCATGTGCCAGTGAAAGACGACAAATTTTACCTATGCTTGGCACACATGGCTGTACATTTGTAGTGCAGGGAGGGTTCTATAACGTGCCAACACCTATTGTGACACGATATCTCTGTTTTAATTGCTTCATTTGAAAGACAAGGACAGCTAACCACAGCATGGCTTGGGCTTGAATCCCAGACCTCATGATCAGTAGTTGAACACACTAACCACTAGGCTATGGTAGTCCCTGATTCAAGTAGGTGAAACAACTTCCTATAGTGGTTTACAACCATGCAAACTATGTTCCCTCTTCTGTGACAGGTAAAAATCTTATGACATAGAAACAAATATGTTTTGTACCAACAAATGGATACATTAAGTCACACAGTTTAATCATGGCTGGGACACAGTAGAAGAAACTACAATTACATACTTATTACAAAACAAAGGTTTCACTGATATTGTCTCTTAAAGAACTACTAACCTGTTTTAAGAGACCATCCAAGGGAAGGGGTAAAAAGGGTCACATATGACAGGTGGTCTCTTAATTCAAGTGATTTACATATAGTAAAAAGTAATTTGGGGAACCACAGATTTAGGTCAAATAAGACAGATAATCCTTTAATTTAGTGGGTTGCTAAGGCAGGTTAGACTATATAAAGATTCAATGTCTGTAAGTGAAGCAAAAAAAAAGTATTAGTCAGAAATAGCATCTGTTTTGCACTAAGTCAAGCTTCAAATTTAAGGTCCACAATTGCTCCAATGTAGCAGCAAAGCACTACACGATTAATGCTCCTCAAAAGTAGGTCAAACTACTATAAGGTTAAAGTCAATGATTCACAAAAATTGTTAGCAAAAAGAAGGGTCTTGTCACTTGGAGTACACACATGAGATATGAAAGGCCTATCACCTATCATTCAAAAGTTTTGTCCAAGGTTTAAATTGCTGTGGACAAACAAACAAATGGACTGACCAAAACTTATATGGCCCTGTATCTCTGATGGCGTAAATAGCTTGGTACCACATAAGAAATACACTAGCAAAACAGGGAAGACCTTTGTTTTATCATTCCAAAGTTATTGACATGATGACAGACAGACCAAAAACTATCATGCCCTACATTTCTTTTTATGAAGGCATAAAAGGAAGAAAAAAAGTTACAAAAGTTTGACCTAGTGACCATAGCTTCGCTTAAATGTATTGTACTATCGTTGCTCTTTAATCCTTTTCTGTATATGTTCATATACGGAATGTGAAGCATGTAAAAGAGAACCTTTGTGAACGTTTCTTTCATAAAACATTCTGCTGGGTAAAAAAGAAGCCCTCAGGAGATTCTGCATCTCAATGCAAAGCCTTGATGGAAAAAAGTTGTGTCAGTAAAAAGGTACCAATCTGACAATAATATTGATACAACAATGACCAGTACATGTTATCATCATACGACCCTCAGCTCCTTTGCTCTTTCCTTAAATTCAGTATGTACGTACCTTCTTTTTTGTTTGTTTTATGTAGACTTTTGAACATTTGCTTGTACCAGTCATGCTGTTTTTCTTCATCTACATTCTGCAAATAAGTACAAAAATAAATCAATGACTTTAATTTTTCATTCATGGTCTAGGGATAATAGAAAGCGTATCAAAGACAGTATAAACATATGATATAATCTTTGCTTCATATCTGTGAAATTGCAAATCTATAAATGAAATATTTGACAGATATTGTTTAAGATGAGAGAACTACAAAATGAACCTGCACCCTGTGGTAGCTTCGTGACAATTCCAAATCATTTGCATGGAACCCTTGTCACAATGAGGTCTTGGCAAATTAATTCCATTATTGCTAAATAGTCCCCAGTATCAATACTTGCAGTTCTTCAATGGCATCTGGTGGTGTCCCACATGGTTGGTTGTTTTGTTGTTTAACGTCCCACTCAAGAGTATTTCACTTATAAATATGGAGATACAACCGTATGCTGGTGAAGTGCCACAAATTTGACCTTTGCTCAGCACCTATAGCCATTGAGCAGTGAGGGCTCAATAATGTGTCGACACCTACTGTGTCATGGGACCTCAGTTTTGATTGTCTCATCCATAGAACAGCAAAAGCCACAGCACGGATTCAAATACTAGACCTCACAATCAGAAGGTGACCATGCCAACCAAAATGACTGGTCATACATTGGTGAAATATTCTACAGCAGGGACCTTTATCAACAATGACACAAAGAAACAACCCTACATGAACCTAGAAGGCTAGATTACCATGATCACTTGGTCTAGCATTCAGCAGTGTATTGACTGAAGTTTCTGCACGTTGCCTGTTTGATATGTTGTGTTTTTGTTTAGGTAATGCAGGTATTTACTTTGTGGTCAGTTACATGGTCACTACTACAATAACATATTAATTTCATCAGGTGTACACATAAACAACTCCATTTCTATTGATCAATGTCTGCACAGGTATAAAAGAAAGTTCACTAGAGGTCATAGCCTACACTGCTAAATACCAGCATCTTATTATCAGAATTGGGATATATTTCAGTTGAAAGTATCTAATACAGTGATCATTGTCATAGTATTACATGTTAAATAAGAGATAGTCCTTTGTACATTATATGACAAAGGGCCTATGGGCCATAATGCTCACCTGTGTAAACAAACAGAGACAGGTATTCAGCCCACAATATGGTCAACATTAAGCCCTCAAGATGTTATAAAACTAAGAATTTCAATGTCAATAGTGCCGGTACATGAAAATAACATTGTCTTCAATATGATACTAAACTAGTGGAATCGGCTACTCAAATATATGCCTCATGAACTCTCATATCTACATACCAGAATTGTGATTACTACAGGGTGTTTTCATTTTAAGTAAACTTGTATCTGTCCTCAAAAACTCTCTTCATTGTTCCATGATCCTTTGACATTTCTTAATTTGTTAAATTTGAACAATTTTGAATTAGCTACCTAATGCATCATTGACATTTAAAGTAAAACCCATAGAAAATGTCTAAACAAAAGATATGGAGGAACCTGGCTTGAAAGATAGTCCTATAACCATGGTTATGAGGTCTTTCAAAATGGAGGGTCAATAATGACAGGTTTTACTTAAGATAATCCAAAAAACATTTTTTTCTTGTAAGTGATATCTTGAGACAAGTTCCACTGTTTCCTCACCAATAGAGAAGCTTGCTGCATTGTCTCTCTAACTTTAAGCAACATTTTTGCATATGAAGCATTTTCTGAACATTTGCTGTTGTTCTGCAACAAGTGCAGTTGTTTTGCATTTGATGCAGTTGCTTACTCCACGTATGGTATATTAGTAATTTAAAGTAATTATTTAGCCAAATGGCTAAATTCTTTTACACTTGGATGTAGTTGTTGCATTAGGTGAAATTTTCCGATATTTGGATACAGATATTTTGCACTAGGTACAGTTATTTGGTATATGGATGCAGTTGTCTTGCATTAAGATACAACTAGTTTGCATTTGGATGGTTATTAGCACTTTGCTCAGATGTTTATAATCTAGGCTGTATAGGTACCACAGACAGCTAACACACAATACATAATATACCGTAATATAAAAACCTTGATCAAACAAAATACTAAAAGTGAAGTAAGCTTGTCTTTATCCCCTGTATGTTCACTGTTTATAAATTCCACTAATTCTACTGTCGTCAGGCCAGAGTTGGGCTTATGTAACATAACTCAAACATAGGTATAATGTGACACAACCCCATAGCACAGGTAATCATATTTAGACTAAAGCTGTACCAATATTATCTTTGACAAATCTAGACTTGGACTGTGGCCATTTTATGTGAATTTTTCTTAATACACTATAGTAATACAATTACAATACCTTTATAATATTAGCACATTTAGGTTGATCACTTCTGTATGTTTACCTACAGAATGAGGTTAACTATACTTAACTGTAGGTTAGAAAGCATTCAGTTAAAATCACTCTTACTTTTGTAAGGGCAAACAGGCTTAAAGCCAGGTGCTTACCTTAGTATTATCTAGATTTAAAACAACCTCAAGATAATTCAACTTGGGCACTGAATTTAAAGTTGAATTAAATCTATAATAGAGCTACAACACAGGTAAAAAGCTCTTATCCACTATAATACACCATGCTCATGTATATGTCAAGTTATTCTTGAAATCCACATACATTTCTACATACACATTGGAACCTCACAAGTGACTAACAAAAATTGGTCAGATTAGCAAAGTGGTCTCCTTAGTGAGGTTAAAGTGGGTCTAGATAATGGCAAAAAGACAGATATTTGAAAGTCTTTCATGAAAGTTAGTTTCCTAAGTGAGGTGGTCTCATAAATGAAGTGACCTATACATATACACAAAGGCTACTGAAAGTCAAAAATGGGCAGTGAGGGATCTTAACATATTAACATCTACAATGACAGCATTTGAAGGACAGAACAAAAATCTTGTGTCTGTTACTCTCTTGTATTGAGATAAGGATTCTGCTATTGAGCCAAGGCCATCTCTCAAGGGCACTGCATGGTATCCTACACTTAAGAAATTGATTAATATGTAGTTGTTTCCTACAATTCTGGGGCTGTCGTGAACTAGTGGTTAGGGTCTTCAGCTTTAAATTGAGAGGCCCAGCATTCAAGCCTAAGCCACATCATGGTTTGCTGTCTGTCTTTCAGATGAGACAGTAAAAACCGAAGTCCCGTGTCACAGTAGGTGTTGGCACATAAAAGAGTCCTCCCTGCTCTACAGCCATACATTTAAGTGCTGAGCATAGGCAAAATGTGTTGCCCTTCACAGACACATGGTGACGTCTCTATATACATGTAAGTGAACGATTCTTGAATGGGATGTTAAACAGCAATATAACCAGTACAACTAACCAAACACTGCCTATGTAAGACTTATATTATTACCTTTTCCTTTACAGAAGCATACTAACTGGAATGTACAAAATAAGCCAAGCCTGCCTAGCCTAGTACATCCTTAATTTTTTCTTTAGTTATTGTAAACCTTTGTCACAAGCAACATAAAACTTCATTCTTGTTTTCTTTTTGTATCACCTGAACCCATACTACACCTGTGCTCAGATGTTACCTGTCATCTGATCCACTTATACACATACTGTGGCTATAGTGTTTTCTATAGCAAAGTATAGATTGGGGACAAATGGTGATGATGGGAGGGAATTCTAATAACTACAATGCTAAGTGAGTGATAGGCTGATACTTTTGTACAGACATCATAAATTACAAACACACCTGGCAAAGGTCCCATCTTGGAGCAAACCAGATGAAACTAGGTTAAGTAAAAACTTACAATTTTGCAAGCCCGTAATTTCTTTTTATCAGGCAACACCATAAAACATTTTGTCTCAGTACAATTCCTTTGTAAATTGATTTATGAGAGAGAGAGAGATAGAGAAAGAGAGAGAGAGAGAGAGAGAGAGAGAGAGAGAGAGAGAGAGAGAGAGAGATATTATCATACTGTGATCAATTTCCACCATGAGAGGAAAATCAATATCTCATGTATATAAACATGAAAAATACAAAATGTAAATGTAGGTGAAATTGATTCATGATAGCACATTAATATCACAACAACAGTTTTAAATTTGCTATTATACAGTGTACATGTGATGATAACTTGTAAATATTCATCCATATTTTTTTTTCCTCAGGAAGAACACCTGAGATCACTATCATATTTTGACAATTGACAAATATGTCAAAGTTGGCCGTTCCTGTCTTTCGGATGAGACAGTAAAAACCGAGGTCCCGTGTCAAAGTAGGTGTTGGCAGGTTAAAGAACCCTTCCTGCTCTACGGCCAGGAGTGCCGAGCACAGGCAAAATTTGTCGCCCTTCACCGGCACACGGTGACGTCTCCATATGAGTGAAATATTCTTGAGTGGGACATTAAAAAAAACAACGCAACATGAAGCGGACAGAGGGCCTACATTTATAAACACTGATATATTAAATACCAACTCACTTTCAACAGTATTATTTAAGGTATTCAGGTTCAAAATAAGCACTAGAACTTTGTAAGTCCATGACTAGTTGGCTCCACTGCGTTTTACACCACACTCAAGAGTCTTTCACTTATATGGAGATATCACCAAATGCCATTGAAGGACTATAAATTTTGACCTATTGTTTGCCATTCTGACTTATGGTCAATGAGTACTGAGAGTTCTTTAAAATACCACCATCCACTGAGACATAAGACTTCTTTTTTTAACTGAATCAGCAATAGGACAAGAATAGCCAAATGTCCCCAGATGGGGCTCGAACCCATGACCACATAATCGGAAGGTGAGTACTCTAATGTGAAGCCATAGTAGTCCTGTCTCTCATGTCTAGTAACAAATGCAATTAGCTACTTAATTTCGTAGCACTATAAATCCAGTTGACCAGCAGAAAAAAACCTTTCCTAACCAAAGGGTGACTTGAGAAAGTGTACTTTTATTACAAACTTTCTTATGCAATCAGGAAAATGTTACAAATTTTCAACTGTTACTATGCTTTAGAGCTGGTGCTAACTGATGGAATGATACAAGTGTGTATACTTGGTCAATATTATTGAAAATTATTTCCAATTTTGATACTGATACTGAGACTGAAATGTAAAAATCAACCCCTAACCTTGATACATACAGTAGATTCTGTCTATAACAAATCGGCTTTAAGCAAATTCAGTGCTATTACGAAGAGAAATAAAATCCCCATAAAGAATTACTATTTATCTTTATATGTGGTGAATTCTGATGCTTAAAACGAAGGATGCCTATAACAAAATCAAAAGTCAATCCCCTTGGAGTTTGTTATAGACCAACTCCACTGTATATTACATAAATAACATTTTCAGCACACAAACATACCATTCTGAAAGCCAGCGGCATGCCTTTCTCGTCCAGAGGTCCGATGCCGTCATATTTTTTCGGTTTTTTCTCCACCACCTTGGGATCAGACGGTTCCTCTTTTGTGGGAACTGAGTAATACGTGTCCGTTGTCTTCATGCCTCCATTTATCGTGCTCTGTTCTGAAATGTACACGGCACCTTTTGGAAGCTGTCCCTCTGAAATAGATAATAATTTGGCAAATTACTCTCATTTCCTGAGAAAAACAAAGTACTGATTTGAAATTAGATGAGGTATTACCTATAATATGATTACTCTGTGTTGCCAGGGCACCATGATATCAGATGCTGTAACTTATTACAAAGAAGTACACACTACAACATGCCAGCAAGAGGCATATGTACATGGTGAATAAGAATCACTCCTATTTCAAATTCAAGCTATAACCAAGGATCGCTATTACAGGAGAACTTTTACCTTTTTACTTTACCAGGTAGCAACTTTTCTCTTTGATAATTATCATCCTTGATAATATTTTAACAAGTGCTAATTGAAACGGGGGCCGTTTCAGGATGTCCCCCAAACGGCGGACTGAAATGTACAAATTGAAACATGCCCATACTGTTAAGTACACTGCTCCTTTATACAGTTGTAGGCCAAAAATGAGTTCCCATAAATGAAGT
>JACSZP010002074.1:0-19554 GCA_016161895.1 Pinna nobilis
GAGAGAGAGAGAGAGAGAGAGAGAGAGAGAGCAGTGGGTTCACAATACACGAAAAAAAAATTTTCCTTTTAATGTCACTGCGACTCACAAGAACCTATTATAATGTCGTTCCTTAAACGTATTCCACACACGTGGAATTTGCTCAGAGAGGCTACTACATGCTAAATACATTAATATTAATAACGCAATGTACATCTGATGTAAATTTCTGACAATGTTGATAGCCGCCGTGTTAGTTTGGGTCATTACATATGTCTTAAATTCATCATTCGCTTACACGCAAGACACGCCTATGTACAGGGTCTTACATAAGGCTAATAATAGACGATTAGGACACGCAATTTTATAGCGAGAGAGAGAGAGAGAGAGAGAGAGAGAGAGAGAGAGAGAGAGGGTATGGATTCAGTATCGTTTTTCTGTGCTTTCTCCATTTCCCTGTCTTATGTAGTAACCTCACATACATGAACATCTTTTTTAGTATTTTGACATGTATAATGATTTAGGATAACAGTTCAACAATTAGTGATAACTGGCCTTTTATATGAATAAGTAAAGGATTATGGAGTAGCCAGACATAGGCTTGCAAGAGAGTACTCTATCAAATTCAATTAATATTTCTAGTAACGTGACGTCATGAACTTACAGTGCTCGATACCGTCATCTACTACGTCACCTATACTCTATACCATAATATCGTGATAACTATTCAACCGAGATGAAAAACATTTTTCCTAGTTACGTGAATACAACGTATATTATAAAAATAACACGGGTTAGAAGGATGACGTTTGATTCATCGACGAACTCCCTGATGGCGAATAAGAAAAAGGTACTTTAACTTTCTTTTTCAATTTGATTTCTTTGAACTTACCTGTACTATTTTATCCAGGAGTAGACTGTCGTCACTGGGGCTTATTTTCATCAGGTGACGTATCATGTATTTCGTACTTTCTGTTTTTCCCGCGCCCGATTCGCCGCTAACCAGAATACACTGGTTCCTTCCGGTTTCACAGAGTGACCGGTAAGCATTATCCGCGGTCCAAAATAAATGAGGGGGCTTCTCTGTTCTTGATACCAAATTTTCATATTCCGCATGGTGCTACAAAATAAAAATTGGATAAAATACATTTATATTCCATAACATTATACTTGTACATTTGTTTACTGGAGGTGGGGTCAACATGTGTTATGCTGAATCAAAGGAATAAACTATGCCTTAGGCCTTACGCAAAGTTTTCGCCCGAAGATTCACCATTCTGCATGTTAACCGATAACCAATGTTTTGTTTATCTTTTCTTTTATCCTCTCTTTTATAAAATAAGTTTCTCTGAAAACGAGACATTTAACGAATTTATAGCAGAAAGTACCGAGTAATGAACGGGAATTAATGAAGTGTGACGTAAGCGGGCAATATTTTACTTAAAGCCGGTCAATATTTCAACGATGCAAATATTTGGGTCAGTAAAGATAATAAAAAATTAGGTAAAACATATAATAAACAAATACAGTATCTACAGTGCAAATCGTCTCTAGATAAGATTTCAAATTAGTACACATGTAGGTCTTACATACCAAAGCACACGCACACAAAATATTTGCCATACTAGACCAGGGTAAGATATATTAACGCAAACAGCAATGAATTGCTATAAATTAAAAGAGAAATGAATAGACATCTTGACATTAATTGTAAATATCTTAACACCCTTTTTCTCCACCTTCGTGTTTTATTTTGTTTATTTTACAACGGAGGTCCTAGGTTTTGCCATTCTATGTCACTGTCATCAATTGTAAATATCTTAGTACCTCTTTGATCCTCTTTCTTGTTTTTATTTTGTTTATTTTATTACGGAGATTCTAAGTTTTGCTATTCTATGTTTTTGTCATCACTAGTGAATATTTTAGCACTTTTTTATCCTCTTTCGTGTTTTTATTTTGTTTATTTTATTACGGAGATTCAAAGTTTTGCTATTCTATGTTTTTGTCATCACTAGTGAATATTTTAGCACTTGTTTTTATCTTCTTTCGTGTTTTTATTTTGATTATTGTATTACGGAGATTCTAAGTTTTGCTATTCTATGTTTTTGTCATCACTAGTGAATATTTTAGCACTTGTTTTTATCTTCTTTCGTGTTTTTATTTTGATTATTGTATTACGGAGATTCTAAGTTTTGCTATTCTATGTCATTGTCATCACCTGCAAATATCATAATACCTTTTTATCCTCTTTCGTTGTTTTATAATGAAAGGTCTAAGTTTTGCTATTCTATGTCATTTGTAATGTGAACATGAAAAGCAAAACACCCATTACAGAGAAAATGATCAGGACCTAGTTGCGCAATAGTTTAATTCGTAGTTAAATTAAACAATGAACTTACCGAGGTCAAAATTTTGGTTGTGGAAAATTTGAAATAAAATTTTCATTAATTAATATGTAATTAACTAACTTAACAACCCTGCAATAGAGTTAAACCGTATAGTTAGCAAATTTCAATTTTAAAATTTTAACTTGCATTTAGTGGCTAACTATAAGTTAATTTAACAATGCATTGTGCAACTGGGTCCAGCTCTCAAAAGTTAGATCAAATTTCAGACGTTTCGTCTTTTATTAACGTTTTGCTAAACGATGATTGGTTTTATGAAGCCGATGGTTTAGTTTTGCGTTACCTCCGCAACCCCCATAGTGGTTCTGTGGATTCTGTCAGACGGATGGGGAAAGTTCATTAACATTGATAGATTTTCCTGTTATTATGATGAGACCGTCAAAACTGAGGTCCCAGGCCAAAGTGAGTAGCTGTCAGTACGTTAAAGGACCTTCACTACTCCAAGACAATAGGTGCCGAGCATAGGCCAAATTTGAGGTCCTTCACCGGTAAATGTTGACGTCTCCACAATATAAGTGAAAGATTCTTGAGTGTGACGTTAAACATCAAATTCAACCAACCAAACAAAATAGACATTGGTTACATAAAATAACCACACTGGATGATAATGTGATCTATGACATGACTTTTACCACACGACAATGCTGATATTTAATGAGGATTTACAAATATATTATGCGAGCCACGTGAAAATGATTTACATACGTCCTAAATTATGAATAAACTACATTCCTCCATTGACAATTCTGATCTATATTGTTTTATAATACTTTCATTTCTAGTCTCAATTAACTTTTAACTTTTATTCACAGTATCAATAAAACTGAGATATTCTGACAACATATTTTGGTGAATTATGTTGCATTTTTGTTGACTTTGTCTATGTTTTTAATTTTTGTGGATTTTTGTAGCATAAAATTCTCAAAGAGCCCAATAGGTGAATGCCTATTGTTGGTTGAATGTGGAAAGAGCACTACTTTTATTATTGAAAACGATCTTTGACAATGACTTACATGTATCTTATGATAAAATCCTTTATCCGGTGATTAGATTTTCAGGATCATGATAAGCATGACATTTTATTTTTTCTTTTATTGACATCAAAGTCGAGAAAAAATAGAGAGTGCTTTTGTTTTGGTGGTGCAGCGGCTTTTCCCTGTAGCGTTTCGCATGGTAAAGTTTTTCAGTTGTTTGTCATATAGTTTTGTTTCCCACAATAGTAAATAAGTTCAGGTGTTACGACAGGACAAAAAACCTCGGATGATTTATGCCAGAGGGCCTATTCTTCTTATCAAGACGTAATAGGCAGTCTTACCTTGTGATCAAACAAAGTCAGTGGTCTGCATGGGTTAACGGCGACCAGGATATCTCCTATGTAAGTCTGCATAAAAATAAACCAATATCATGTATTGAGAGAGAGAGAGAGAGAGAGAGAGAGAGAGAGAGAGAGAGACTAGTGCAAGTTGCACCTGCTTCGAAGCAGAATTTGTGAAAAATTGTTCTTAATTTTTTAGATACTCAATGTCTTTGTAAAGATAAAACTTTAGATTAACTCATTTTTAACTTATTTCAGCCCAAAATGAAAAAAAAATCACAGGATTGATAAGTCTTTTTCAACAATCTAATTTTCAAATACTATAACAAGAAACGAATGCGTGTACTATCTTCTGCGGATTTTCAAACTGAAACTATTTCACTGGTATAAACTTTCAGGGTTCACAATCGATATCACATAAACACACATATATTACATTAACATTTTAGTGTATTAATATTCGCGGTTGAACGTCAACGGCGAATATAGCGAATGTTAATACACAACGAAAGTTTCTTGTTATACAGTACCAATTAATCTAATAAAAAGCAGATATACATATCTAGTCAATGTATTACAGAGTCCGTAGAATTCCTGGGTATGTTCTATGTTAGTTTTTCCTTAAACATAGTGCCCGGCCCGAATTTATAAATATTCATGGTTTTTTGTAATGGTATTCTTACAACCAAATATCTGGCAGTAAAATATTTATTGCAATTATATTTGCACTTTTGGAATGATAAATGGTCGAGTTAGCAATGATGAAGTAAACAATTCAAAAAAGTTGTGACCATGCATATCTTTGATTTTCATATTTCATAAGACTATGGAAATTAGAACAAATTATTTTCAAAGTTAACTGTCTAGGAAAAAAACTTACGTAGTATTTTTCTTTGTTGAATCTTGTCCTGAGAGCTTGAACGATGGTGTTTTCGTCAAGCACTTCAAGGTCGCTTAAATCGTCAGGTTTCATTTCACATTCAAAAATTCAGAAAATATTACAGCATTTCTACCTCAATCAACGACCTGAAAAAACAAACAGTTTCTGAATGTTGCTGATAACTGGTTTGAATATCGAAAAATGATTGAAATCAACTTACTATATTTCTTTTTGTACTCATGGAATTTATTTCAAAGTACCTTATTCAAGTATGATTTATTCAATATTGAACCTTTTTTCTGATGAGAAACTTCACGTACTAGGAATTGTAAATACATCAAATAAAGTTATAAAGAAAATTCAATACGGTGAAGGGAAACAAACCTTTCCAGGTTATCATAATCCTTTTCCCAGTTATAATCAATAGGGGAAATACTTGGGCAATAAGCACTCGATTGATCACTTGAGATCTGTCATATAATAATAATAAAAACAACGAAAACGAGACAAAAATACTTACTTAAATATATATCCTTTTACACCTAAGTTTATAAATCCAAATATATAGTAATGTTAAAATGTGAACAGTAGCTACACTATTAATCCAATTCCGCATATTTTGGTGGAATGGTGAAACAAGAAGCCATCTTGAATTTCAACTACGGCTTCGTTACGTGAAGAGAACCCGTCCACAGAGAAGTCTCCTAAAACACAACTTCCATTGTCCCACGTCACGTGGCTCACAATACAAGATTTTATGAGCGAACCTTTATGACATATATTACCATAATGTATACGCGGTATGCCAGTTGTACCTATAGCTTGTTAGGTGTCAAATTAGAAATATGCCTCTTATATCTATTTTGTTCTATACATGCAGGTAACGAATACTAAAGAAGCAAACTGACTTTATTGGTTGAGACATTACTTCATTGAAAGTACCAAAAGTTATTGAGATTCGAAGATGCGGAGTTTGTTTAAACTAAAATTATTGCTGTTGAACGATACATGTGACCAATGATTTGAGAACTCATCAATGAGAAATATATACTTGGAAATCCTGAACTATATGAATAGAATTGGAGATCAATAGATTCATGGGGATTCATGTAAAGATATTGCAAAAATTGAAGGTTGAAGACACCAAAAGAGCATTAAAATTATCAATTGATCGACACACAAGACCAAGAGACACACACCTGAAAAACACTCAACTACGAAATCAAGCAACTAATTTGCATTTGCCATATAATGGGATTTAGTCGGAATTGCAAGTGCAAGTTAAACTAAAGGTTTTTTTAATGTTTAAAACGTATTTCAAGTCATTTTTTTTTAGTTTTAATAGTTTGTATAAAGGATAGCACAAGCGTAATTGCGATGATTGAGCAAAAAATATTTTCATGTTTACAAAGGTGTGTCATGTTTAGCAATCACATAAAATTATACCTACGAGAATATACTGAAAGGTTTCACTTATTTACAAACATGACCGCAAGACAAAGATGAAAGAGATTATATAACGAATTAAATATTAATTTCTTTAAAGACAATCATTTTGTGTGTGAATATTGTCAGTTCAATGGGCATTTATTGTATTAAAAGTTTTGACTTACATTTGAATCGAATATGGATCTACTCGTACGCTTTTTGGCATTGTGATATACCATACATATACATCTTTGTCTTTTTTCCACAATGAATCTTATGATAAAAGTCGCACATAAGTTTTAAGTGCAAGATTTTGATATTGATATCGATATTTGTCAAATCATAAGTTTAATTCAATGCGTATAGTAACAAACTGTGAACATCTTTCGTGTAAACCAGATTTCCTCACAATTGGCCAGTTTTTTTTATCAAATTGTACAAAATTTGATGAATTAAGAAATTGCTCACTTACGATTATGAGTAATTTTAATTGTAAGCTTTTTTGTGAATAGGGCACTTGGCTATATAATTAAATCATATACCCCGTTCTTATAATCGCAGTCAATCGTGATGTTCTCCCTTACCTCAGAATTCAAATTAAACTTGGCCCTTATTATACACGAGTTGGCCCTTCCTTAGCGAAGGTAAATTTCATTAGATGTTTCAGCTCACTGTGTCAGTCTTTTTTCACAATTACCGAAAGTTTATTTGTACTCATTTGGAATAATTTTTTCTAAGATTTTCTCTAGTTTTTCTTTTTTTCTCGTTTTTCCTAGTTTTGTATGTCTTTCAATGTGATGTGTTTGAGTTGGGATAAACGTAAGTTTGTCCACCAACCTTAGATTTGAATGTAACTATTTCTCTAGCACATAAATAATGTAAAGATAACGATCAATGACCAATGTCATAATTCCTATTAGGAATAAACTATAAAGAGATAAGCAAGCATGGACCCCTGGATACACCTGAGTTGGGGTCAGGTGCCTAGGAGTAATAAATACGTATACCCTATCAAATAAAACTATTTTTGAGAAAATTTATCTTTGTTTTGTACTGAGATGCCCGAGTGTACTGGAAATAGATGACGATCGCACGATTTGTTGTTATTAGGGCATATTGCATCTGCTTATTTCTTATTCAGTGCTTAATGATGCGCAGGACGTATCTTTGGGCAAAACGCACGTGACGACCCTCACAAAGACACGTTTTCAAATGACGATTTTCAACTTCCTTAAAAATTTTTGTGGTTGCATATTATATTTCTGTCTATGGATTGTGATTTGAGCATGTAAATCTGTTTATTTTTTGCGGCAATATTGATACATGTATATCAACAAACACGTTTCAATTCCGCTGTCAAAACCAACAAACACATATCAATTTTAACGTTTACGAAACTGATAGGAATAAAATGATTGAATATGAGTTTTGTGACGTATTTAAAATTTTGAAAGCTTACAATCTTAAGCAGAGTAACGAATTGATTGACTACACAATACAGAGCACGAAAACAATTCACCGTTATCAGTATAAAGTATGTATCTTTAACTACTTTCTCTGAATAGATAAAAGAATATTACCTTATATTCCCACTAAATATAATGTATGGATATATATCAGTGATCTTTTAGAACTAATTGTAGAAAAATCTAATCTATGGTGATCTGTATCAATTGTTCATTCTCGTATAACGTGACAATATTAATACAATGCCATCTGTTATTTCGAAACTTTTTCTAACTTGCCCGATAAATACCACTTTTGCAATATAATGTTATTTCTTTTACCAATAATAGTAAAGTAACAATATCTCCTCCTCGTGAAAATATCTCTAACGTGGGGATTTTGCACAGAAATCACAGATTTAAAGGTATCAATCGTCAAAAGAACCATCAGGAAAGAATACTTAAATTTGCTGGAGATTTGTCAAACACAGACCTCTGAAAACCCAGATGTGGGTACAGGTGGGCTGGAGGAATAAGCTCCTCGGCTTACCGGTAAAATCTACCGCGAGTCCACAGTGGAATTCAGATGAAAAAGTTGAGAAACCGATACTGTTCTATCCTTACACTTCTCTCCCCCTTTTTTAATGAAATGTAGCAACATGATCTCACCTAGCCTTGAATCCAGTTTTTGACCATTATCTCATGTCCCCTCTAGATGTAACTACAACGGCATTATCTTATCTGCCCTTGAATTGATTGTTGGATTTGGTCCTATTTTCACTTTTGTATCCCCCTCATCTCGATTGGAACGAGGCTTAATTCCATTTACAAATTAGGCGTTAACAAGTTCTATGCATTTATAAAAAGGAGATAGTCAAAGGTATCGGGGGCATTCGAAATGCAAAAATAAAAAACAAATAACACCAAAAAACAACAATTCACACAACAAGAAGTATAAAAAAATTGGAGAGTTCAGGTGCTCCGGAAAGGTAAGCAACTCCTGCTCACGTGTGGCACCCGTGTGTCACCCTTGTAGGACATTGTTACGGAAGAATCATACAGTGCTGAAAAAGAAGGCTCAACGCTATAAAAAAAGTTGACAGTAGAAGATACCAAGGAGGAAATCAATAATTCAAAAATCCAAAGGCAGACGAAAGCATGGCCAAAATAAAAAGAGACAACAGAAACAGCTTTCAGCACAACTAGACGTGTAAAACCGAAAAATAAAGTAACACGAACCCCACCAAAAACCAGGGGTGTGTTCAGGTGCTCCGGAAGAGTGAGCAACTCCTGCTCCGCGCGCTGCACCCGTCGTGTCACATATTTTCGAATACAATATTGTCACAATGACCACGGTGATGGTCATAGAGGAGAAAGGGGGGGGGTGTCGGGATAACATCAGTTACACATGTATACATTGAACCTCTTCTAAAGATCACCTCACAATAAAGACCAGTATTTTTATCATTATTCCAGGCTATCTCGACCTCCCTTAGGAGATCACCTCACTAATCATACTTTTTTTGCCAATCATGTGGATTGTCTAAATAGGGAGGGGTTCTATTGTACTTGGTCTAGCTAGCGTCTATACGTACCACATATTCTGTAGTTTCAAATTCTAGTACAATGATATTTCTTAATTCTAATAAGAAAAACCACAAGGTTATTATACAGATGAAGTCAGAGGTGCTGAGTCATTCGTTTTATACTTCCTATTTTATATAATTTATAACACTCAGTTGAATAAGATCCATAGTGTGAACTTTTGCTTATCAAAATATGGCTGTACTTGGGGAAAATAAAATTACGTAAGAGGCAACACAGAAACGGTGCGTCAGGACTGCTTCATAACTACATTTCTCTTTTAAGAACAGTATTCAAAAATGAAGATGAATCAAATATTTTAAAAAAGATTCTTTTACATAACTTCTTAAGTCTCCTGTTCATATGGCATTAGTTTTACTTGTTTAAGATTTAATCCCAGTCACTGAATACATCGACTAAAAGACACTGCCCGCTATGTAAACTTTATTCAAGAGTTTAGTGCAAGTTACATCTGAGACGATTTTCTTTAATGCGACTACTTAGATTGTGGATGTCGCTGTAGGTGTGACTGAATGTTTCCTGTTCTTACAGTCAAAAACCGAGGCCCCATGTAACAATATGTATGGACACCTTAAAGAATCCCAGCTTCACAAGATCGTAAAAAAGTTGACTGTAGAAGACACCAAGGGGGAATAAAAAAATTCAAAAATCCAAAGGCAGACGAAATCATGGCCAAACAAAAAAGAGATAACACAAACAGCTAACAACACAACAAGACGCGTAAAACCGAAAAATAAAGTAAGACAAACCCCCTACCAAAATTAGGAGTGAGTTCAGGTGCTCCGGAGTGTCAAGCACAGGTCAAAATGTATCGTCCTTCTCCGGAAATGGTGTTGTCTCTATATAAGTGATTTAATCTTAAGTGGGACGTTAAAAAACGATACAAGCAACAAACAAACCAAAAGAACAGAACGTGTCACCATTTGTGAATGTACTATACTAATATCATGTACTCCGATGTAGTATTTACACCACAAGATCCGCATGCGGTCTATAAAGTATGTAGGATTATTTGTGTGTACCTATGATATTGTTAAAAGGTAATATGGGGAAAGAAATAAATTTCATTTACTTGAATCACCCAGACAGAAAATGAAAACCAACCAAAAGAAAGAAACAAACAAAAACCTCATTTTATTTCGTATCCGACGTGCGTAATCGAATATAATTTCCGTCAGTGACACAGATAATTCATTACAAAAATTAAGAGCAAAGGGTTTTTTTTTAAATCTTTTTCTTCGACATACCTCCCTTTTCCTTCGAAGTAGCTTGGCCTGTCTATAGTTAGTTAAAGGGTTTGAGAGAGGGAAGGGAAAATATTTAAAATACAAATTATTATGCACTATAAATGAAAATGTTTTTCTTTTTTGTAAATCAATTGTGAATCGTTGTATTTACATTGTATATGTATAAACATACATGTGTATTACCATTTTATTTGGACATAAAGTATTTTATCTATTTTGGCATTTTTGCATACACTTCTTTGAGTTATTTGCTACCATAAAACCCATACAAGTCAAGATACTGCCTCCAACAAATTATGGATATGTCAAGGCTAAGTCATCGCCACCTACAGATAATGACATATCAAAAACATGTAAATGTTAAGTGAGGATGTCCTCACAGCAGTGATTGGATAAGATATATTTTAAGGAGTTTCGTTTGTTTGACTTTTGCTCTGTATAATATTCATTTTATATTTTGAATGATGTTTTCACGCCAAAGAAATCTAATTAAGTTGAGTTATAATAGATTATACAATTCAGCTGTGTGTAGAAAACATTGCTATACGAATATATTAGAAATTCTTTATGATCACTTGGTAGTCTTAATAGCTTTATATGATGCCGGATAGAAATTCATACATACATACATACATACATACATACATACATACATACATACATACATACATACATACAAACATACATACATACATACATAATTAATTTTAAAATCATTTGATGTTTATTCGTCTCTTTTTCTGGAATCAACACTAGATTGGAAATTCGTGTCATGTTTGCTCAAACTTTCTTCAATGGTTCTATGTTTCTCCGAATAGCTTAGGATTTTTTTTCTGTATTTCATTCAATTTGCGAATTTCATCATGTGACTGAGACCTTTTGATGATCTATCGTAAACCGTGCATGTGGACATATAATGGTTTTAAGTCTAAACCGGCAACCCGCAATTTGGGTTAGATATTGAAATTCTCACATTTGTTTAGAGGCAAAATCCGACACGATCACCATGTACGGATTTGTGTAACAGTTATGACTACAGCAAGTTGCCCCCAACTCAGGAAGAAAAGTTAATACAAAAAAAAAATACAAAAAAAACCCCCCAAAAACCCCCAAAAAACAATGATCATCTGCTCCGTCGATCAAAGGGCGTTGATCTTTCATATCAAAATAAAAAGCACAGGAACATTAATGTCATCCATCAAATTGTGCTCTTGTCTAGTCTTAAATACATATTTTGATTTGTATAAATGTCTTATGTATTCAAATGTTTTAAGTCTTCACATCCCAGTTCTCACAGTTCGATTTTTTAAGTTAATTAATTTCGATCTCCATGTTTTACCGGAGTAGATACTATTCTTTTCAAAGGGCAAATTATGCATAAGTATATTAAAAGTCGTCGAACTAACTACTATTATAGTTATATCTGTAGCCCCAAAAATTTGGCACATGCGAACATGGGTGACCTAATGAAAATCTTAAATTTCGTATTAATTTCGTAATTTTCGTATTCCGAATTTGAACGGCAATTTTGAAAAGTAAAAAGAGGGATTTATTATCAAGAGGACGCATCTATATCGATTAAGGTCTTATTTTATGTATTTTTTTTAAATATTATCTAATGTCCATCTAGGGATCTATGGTGTTTTTGGTCCATCAAGGGTGTTATTTTGTGCCTATCTAGGCTTTTCTAATTAAAATTCGATCCTTGCATGCCGTATATCTACGTTGATAATTGCTCCTTCAATTTGTGAAGGTAGAAATTTGATTGGTTATCTACAGAGGTCATGTGATTTGCCCCTCAAAAAGGTTAATTGGATCTACATTCAAAGCATACTGAGGATCGAATTTTAATGAGTGGATCTAGGAATATGATCTTTGCGTAATTTGGGCCTTATAACATGCTTATCTTTTATACTTCAAATGAAAACCGAAACAAGGAGTATCATGTAAATATTGTACAGTAATTAATTGATAGTACACCTACATACTCTTGAGGTTGGTGAATAGATTAGTCAGATACAAGTAGATACAAAGTGGCCGTACCATTTTCGAAAATAAAAAACTAAAGATATTCATAAGAAACGTCTAGCAGGAACCGCATATAGACGACCTATGACACCTTCACATTAAATTAACATCAAAAACCAGGAAATGGAGCCGATCTGTATTTTATATCGAAAAGGCGTTCCCACTCAACAGTTGTTTAATTATTAAAATGACTTGTTTAATAGACGAAAGAGGCGCTCGTGAGTTTCTCAAACTTCACACCGCACTTCAGATTTTTTTTAATTTTCCAATAACATTGTATACTCGACAAAATACTTTCTAATATGGTAAAACCCTGTGTCAAAATTGCCTGCGAATGGGCACTCACTAAACCCTCATACTTGTAACTTTCATAGTCTTCTATTTGTGTTTATGAAGTGAACTTTGAATATTCTATGAAACGCATTTTTTCATTTATCATTCTTTGATTAGAATTGTCGAAGGCTACATTGTATTTTATATTTACACTCACCAACCCACCTACCTACCAACCTACCTACTTACCCACTAATGTATTTGTCTGTCTATCTATCTATCTATCTATCTATCGATCTATCTATCTATCTGTTTTACCTTCCCACTTATCTTATACAGGTATGCATGCATGAACTGCACTAAATGTTAAAATCCTGTTTAATCCGTATACATTTGTACATATTTACATATTGTGGTCTGCTCCTACAGGGGAACATATAGGTCATAATTACGACAATCAAACTTACGGTAGCATGAAGTTAAAAACACTACTTTTCCTGTTAGCATTATTCATGCTATGACGTCACATTGTCCCTTTCTGTACCGGGAAACAATTGACAATGAATTCTATTTTTGCTGTGATTGTGTCTAAGTCAATGCACTTTCAATTTGCAATCTTTACTTATATAATACTTAGAATATCTAGGTCGCAGGTATTATTATGTTGATATAGTTTTAGTAGATTTTGTTTTATGATAATAAATTTTTTACACACTTTCTGCAATTTATGTAAAAGATATCAATAATCTCGGGTTGAGTTAATATGCTTTAAAGATAAAAATTCATGACAAGAAGAAATGATGACGAATATTATTAACCAAATTTTTGGATGCTGCTGCTGCTGCTGACGATGAAAACTTAAAAAGATAATTCTAAATACAGTCTAATATGTTATAAAAGACCATCTAAGGGAAGAAGAAAAGAGTTTCACATATTACAGGTGGTCTCTTTATCCTGGTGATTTATACATGAATAGGAAAATTCCCCTTTAGGAAACGTATATTTTGGTCACAAAAGACAGGTAGTGTTTCAATTGAGTGTGTCGATAAGGCAGGATAGACTGTACTTAGGTCTGACTGACCGTCCAATTAAAATAATATATATTATTTATCATGTTGATTATAATAATATTGTGAGATATAAATCCAAATATTTTTTTCAATAATGATGATGAAATAAGATTATATTGAATATTAAAGTCACAAAAAGGTAAAGGTAACGGTCAATGATCGATTGCATAATTCCTATAAGGAATACAAAATAAGTAGTTGGGCAAACACGGACCCCTGGGCACACCAGAGGTGGGATCAGGTGCCTAGGAAGAGTAAGCATTCCTTGTTGTCCGGTCACAACACCCGCCGTGAGCCCTATATCGTGATCAGGTAAATGGAATACTCCGTAGTCAAAATCAGTGTGTAAAGAACGGTCTAACAACCGCTATGGATTTTGTCAGACAGCATTCGACCTGATTACAGGCCGTATCGGCAAACCAGATCATTGTACCGACCGTAGAATTTACGAAATGCTGACTTCAATCGAGACTGTTGGAACCCTTGCAACATCAACTTGTTTGTCAGTAGCCCACCTCAATTATAAATATGTATAACTCGCCAAAAGAATCAGTAAGCAATATACAAATGCGGTAAATATTGGACAAACATGGACCTCTGACAACTCAGATGAGGTATTATTTTGACAGTCTCGATAATGATTAAAAGAGTGTAGTGATAACTTAAGGATCAAGATATTGAAAAAAAATATGTATTTAAAATAGCTATGAGTATAATATAAAGATTTAACATTAATAATAATAATAATAATAATAATAATAATAATAATAATAACAATATAATAATAATAACAATAATAATAGTAATATTATTATTATTATTAAAATAACAGCAATAATTATGATTATAAACGAAAATAATCATTGTAATACTGATGATAATAACTCTTATAATAATACTGAAATAGACAACGCTAATATAAGAGACAGATTTAAATATTAAATACTTTAACTACTATTAAAACTTCCACTAATAATAGTGATAGGAGTAAAAACAAATAAAACACAAGGGAAGAGGGAAATGAGAAAAGAAAACGATATGGAAGTGACTCGCTTAAGCACTAACGTCCGTCGTGTAAACGTGACTTCATTTAATAAGGAACTTCATAATAAACTGTTGTAAATTCAACTTTTAAGACAAATGAAAGCTGAGTACGACACACCTGTCGTGCGTGTAGAGAATGTTAATAATAACTCGCGTATTGTTATATTACATAGTGAGTAATGTATATTTCTCTTAACTAGGAACGTTGTTCACGTCCGTTATATAAAATATTACAAACTCATATACAACTTAAAGAAAACTTCACGTATGAAACATACCTGACCGTTTCGTAATGTCCTTTATTTCAAGCTCATTTTTTATATATATAATTAAGAAAGTCGTAAAATTTTCAAATATTAACTGAAAATCGTCTTCAATAAAGCAGAATGTGAAGTAATGAGATCGGGCTAAGCTCTTTACCTTCTTCTTTATAAAATAATATTTTTCCTAGAAAAATGTCGGTACTCACCTTTCGTAATACAACTCTTTTCCCGTATTAAAAATCCCTCGTATAAAACAATGCTTACTGACTATTAACAATTATTTAACACTCACTCGCTGATAAAACTAACAATTCAATGATTCAACGCAATGAAAATTTCATTGATGCATGGCAATTTGACCTCAAGGAAAATCAAACACCTTAGCGCAATTACCTCGGGGCGAATCTGACGTCAATCCGTTTTCATGAATGCTACGGCCAATAATCACCGCAGCAGCCCTTTTCGGGCCTGCCGGGGACTACCGTCCATCCAAACATGCTTCCATGCCGAGACTGAGCAGAGTTTTGTCCTTGAATTTGCCTTTATCCTTCCGCCATGTGGGGGTCTTCCTAAGGGATACTTTACGCGAATCATTAATGTGCTGTTGTAATTGATTGATGGATTGACGATTTAGTCAATTCAATTTAGAATGACGACTCCAAAATTTCTCTTCTTTTTTTTCATTATTCTATTTTTGATTTGAACAATTTGAATAACGCTCTGAAAAACCTATACATAGCCCGTTTTAAGAACAGAAGTGCCAACGTTTTAGCATTAACGTCATTTTGATATATTTTATGACAGCACGACAACGCTCTTACATTCCTTGAATTTTTATTAAGTTAGATTTTCCTAGATGTAGGAGTTACTTTAAAGTGAATTAAGTTAATTGCTCAAAAATTAAAGATAAAACAATTCTACTCAATAATAGAGAGTGATATACATCTATGGAGTGTCAGACTTTACAGACTTGTCATAAAGTCTTTGAGGGAAGTCACTTTCGCCACATACATACATACATACATACATACATACATACATACACACACACACTCATACATACATACATACATACATACCTACCTACCTACCTACCTACCTACCTACCTACATACATAGATTTAATGGTAAATGACATGCTGTGATATTCATGTCTCTCTTAAAATCATAAAAATATTATTACTGTAAGTTTCTTGCTGAAAGTAAATGATACATATCCCAAGTCGTCATTACGTGGTAGAAAATACAAAAAGAATGTTCTTTAGAAACGGTTACGTAAAAATATGACTTGAAAATATTTTACATAAATTATCAAATTAATGACCTTTCATTTAATTAGGGAAAATAGTAACATGCATACCAATACTCACCTTTGTGAGTTCTTTGATTTTGCTATCGACACTTGTACCCGACGACACTGTACTTGCCGACTTAATTTCCGTCGCAGGTCGATAACTATAAAAAGGCTTTGGTAAAGTCGATAAATACCGGCTATAACTTCTGTTATCGCCTTTGTGGAAAGTCATACTCCTCGTCGGACCAACTTTGGCCATATTCTATGCGCACCAAAAATTAATGGGCAATACACTCAAATATATCATACAACATATTTGTAGTTTTCTATTCAGAGCTGTTTGAGACTGATTTGGCAACGCTGTCACAAATACACAAACGTATTATTATCAAGTCTATCTATTCGCACTTAAATGGCTGTATTTGTTTCAAGATAAGCGTGTCCTAGTGTTGATCTGTACCAATTTATACGCAACAACCATGCCAAAGTGTGAAATACAACGGCTTAAATATCTGAAGGTTTTGTCTCCAACTTATCTGATTTCGCCTCTATGTTTTGTTTTAGATAACCAGTTTGTGACTAAACAACAAAATGATTTAAAAGCCAAAGATTTGTGTATTCCTAATAAATCATGTGCTTTGGAAGAAGTAAAGTGTGTATTTAAAAAGAAAACATTACCTACCGGGGAAGACGTGTCCGTGACTGCTTAGCGGTGTAAAGTAATCAAATAAGCGAGTTCGAGTCACCAGCAAGACCTACGCTTTGACAAATTTTTCTGTCGTTTTTTTTATTTCACAGCAGACTTTTCTGCTATCAACACAGAAGTTTATTATAAAATACTTATTCCAAGCTAAGACTCTCAATAAGCGAAAACTCGGTAATATTGAGGCCATCCAAAAATACTACATACCAGGAAATTTCTACCACAGGTCAACTCTGCCCTTTACTCGGACAATGGAGCAGTCTAAAATTCGCCGTAGTGCATTGAAGTCTCATAGATAACATCTATAAATATGCATATTTTTGAATATATTGCTTTCATTATGAATCCAACTTGACTATGTCCGAAAATGGTAGAATAAAAATAAACTTCCAAAAAAACAGTTATCTTATTTAATCATAATATATATTTTTTTTTCAACATATAACAATAGGTGGAACGACCGCCATAAGGAGCCCTCCAAAATTTTCTCAGTCAGCGATGCTAGGAGCCCTCTAATTGAGAAAGTTGTGAAAAAAATACAAAAACAAACAATAAAAAAGAAAGAAAACAAAACGTACATATATCAAACTAATGATACATATTTTAAATTGAAAGTGACCACTGGAACGATGGTCATTGAATATAAAGTACTGTTGTAAAATAGATCAATGAATAAATAAAAATATACCTACAAAAATAAACAAATGTAAAGTTTAAAAAACCTGTCCAAAACTCAGTACAAACCAAGAACTGTTACCTTACAACCTATAAAGAGCTTTGTTTCATATTCTAGTTCCGATGTCTGTTCAGTATTGCCTTGAGAATCACGCACAACATCCGAATCCATGCTGACATAAATTGAAGATTGCGTAAATCAGAATTCTGTTCGATACTTTCTATTCATATTACATAATCCCTGAGCCGCATAAATTGAAAATAAAAGTTTAATCAATAAAAGCTAGAATAACTTTTCATTTTCACTTTTGAAATATGATTATTTAGCGATATTTGTTTAAGAAAGACTAGACACTCCCTGATACCGATCTCTCAAAATACGCAAATAAGGATCATGGTAGCACGTACGTGTGGGATAGGCAATATATTATTCAATTTGTATAGGTTGTCCTCTACGATATATCAATGTACAGTCGAACCCGGGTATATTGAAACCGGAGAGAAATGAATTCCTTTGAAATAAACAGGGTTTTCAAAATAACTGGGTTAAACTAGAAATAAAAGTAATTTAGCTGTGGACTTAAAATTTATTTCAAACTCAGCGGGATTTCAATATGTCAGAAGTAGGTTTCACGGTATGTAGGGACATTCATTTTTTTCTATTTTTTATTTCATTTCATTTATTTATAAGAAATAATTAGCAATCATGTGTTTCATGTGCTTGTATATACAACTATTCACTTTAAACATAGGGAAATCTTTAGAAATGGAATTTAGGGTACCAGTTAAATTGTCAGGATAAATGAAGCGTCCGGATTACTGAAATCATATCGTGTGATGTCCAATACAATTTTCTCCCCGAAAATATTGTCCGGAAGGCGAGGAATCAAGCTGACTCTAGGACTCTGCTGAATTAATTTAATATATTTCTCAAAATGGAATTTCGTCATAGGTACACTGTCTCCAATATGCGATTTGAGAAGTAAATCTCAAAGATAAACATCCTCCGGAAGCGTATTAGGGACACTGTGAATTCGCTTTTTTTTTTGGTTTACTTTTACTTTTTATACGCCCTTCGAATGACGGGACCTGTTATGGTATGGCGTTGTCCGTCAGTCCGTCTGTCCGTCAACTTTTTTGGTCCGGAGCATAACTCTTAAACCATGCATGATAGATTCATCAAACTTTATACGCATCAAGACCGTCACAAGACGCAGTACAGTGTTCAAGAACAGTAGCTGATCTAGCTGCAGTATTTACAGAACTATTTCCCTTTGTTAGAAATTTAATTTTTCCTTTGTCCGGAGCATAACTCTCAAACCGTGCATGATACATTCATCAAACTTCATATACATCAAGACCATCATAAGGCGCAGTGTATGTCCAAGAACTATAACTCTTGCTTCTATATTTACAGAGTTATTGCCCTTTGTAAAAATTAAGATTTCTCCTTTGTCCGGAGCATAACTCTTATACTATGCATGATACATTCCTCAAACTTCATGCACATCAATCATGCACATCAAGACCATCTCAAGGCACACTGCAGTGTCCAAGAACTCCTGCTTTGGTTTTCACAGAGTTATTGGCCTTTGTGTATGATTCAATGCGTCTGTAAACTTTTTAATGTCTGTTTAATAATTTTCCTTATTTTAAATGGATTTTCTTCAAACTTTATTAGTGTCCTTTACCATGGAAGCTTTGATGAGTTTGATTTCAAAAACTTTTCGAGTATAAATTTTAGAGTTATGGCCCTTTACTTGTTATAATTTGTAAACTTTTCAATATCCGATCCAAATCGTTCCGAATTATGAACAGGTTTTCTTCAAACTTTATAACATTGTTACTTTCTTTGAAAGGGGCCTCCGTGGCCGAGTGGTTAGCGTGTTCGACTTCGAGC
>JACSZP010002075.1:2676-26928 GCA_016161895.1 Pinna nobilis
TCCTGGATCCGCGCATGTACCGTATTCACTTTCAGATTGAGATGGTTTGTTCGACCCCGCTCGAGGAAGAGGATGGTTTTCTTCCGCCCTGCGGATGAGGCAATGCCAATATTCTATATCAAGGTAGGGCTGTCGTTCATGCAAAATTTCAGAGAGAGAGAGAGAGAGAGAGAGAGAGAGAGAGAGAGAGAGAGATATTTCTCCTACGACAGTAAACAACCACACTTGTGACTTCCGTTTCCTGTGCCTTGTACGATCTCACAGACCGCCACGTGAACACGATATTCAACAGATACCTCGCTGTTCTAATCAGCAAAATCAGCCACGCTCGCTTCTTTGTTTTTCTTAAGGATGTCAATGAAATATTTTTGTACGCTTCAGAAATAAGTGCGGATCAATTAAGATGGGGTATCACCTCGCGTATGAGTACAGCGGAGTAGTAACTCTCTTATCGTGAACAATCGGATCTATTCATCTGCTCGTTCAGATACACAAGCCAGATGATGATGCCGCTACTTATGTTGTGAAAAGTGTTAAATACCTTAAGCATGATGCACGTCAACACTCTCTCCGAACCCGCCGTTTTATTTCACAGCTAATAAATATTTCCCCCGACGACAAGGAACTATTTTGTCAGTCATTGTATAGCCGCGGAATAACCAAAAACTAATGTCTCAATTCATTTCATTATCTTATAAGAAGAATCGGTAGAAGACAAAGGGTATGGCAATACACCTAGTTTTATTATGTGCATTCTATTGTCATTGTTGTAATCTTTGTTGTCATCTAAAAGTTCCCGATGCAGTAATCTAAATCGGGGTTGTGACTTGATTCAGACAATAAAAGTATCTTATTCATAGCTTACTTATCCCAAGAAAAGGAAAAGTACGACGCGTCAAACGATCGAAAACAAAACTTGACAATATACCACTTAAAATTATTATTTTGAGAGGAATTATAGAAGAGTAAAACAGTCAACGTTTCAGCAGGGCAGTAGAAACATGCAGATTAAAAAGAAAGTTAAAATACCAATGGTGCATTCGAAATTTAAAAGTTGAACGACAGAAAACACCATTACCAACATAAAAGGAGAAAATACTGCAAACAGTTATCCATGATGCTAAAAACAGAGTAACATGAAACCCACTAAAACCCGTGGTCTCAATAATTCTAAGGTAAGTTACTCCTTGATAAGTACACAACGTTTCCACATTTGTACAGTTAAAATCAGATTAATCTTTTATTACGTTCTGTGTCTATACAAGATGAGATGTATTGTATTGTTATTAATGTCCTACGCAGGAATCTGCCTTATGAAGACGTCACCGTGAGCCTGTGAAGGACAATGAACTTTGCTTATGCTCGGCACCTACTGCCGTAGACCAGGGACGTTTCTGTGAATAACAGATGAGAGATATGTCCCCCTTGTCGCATACCTAACCGCGACCTCCCCTTATCTCGTTTGTGGCCATCACCGATTGTGACATTCTTGTATTCGAAAATTTGTGACACGGCGGGTGCCGTGCGCGGAACAGGAGTTGCTTACCCTGCCGGAGCACCTGAACTCTCCCCTGGTTTATGGTGGGGTTTCGTGTTACTTTTTTTTCGTTTCTAGTTGTGCTGATAGCTGTTTGTATTGTCTCTTTTTTGTTTGGCCATTTTTTTCGTCTTTCTTTGGATTTTTGATTTATTGATCCCCGTTGGTATCTTCTACAGTCAACTCTTTTTAATAAATTACCACATTGATGTACTACGTACATCATCACTGTGCTTAAATTACCACATCGTTGTGCTTGCTACATCACCACTTTCCTTAAATTACCACATCGGTGTACTAGCTAGATCATCCCTCTGCATAAATTACCACATTGGTGTACTATAGCTACCTTATCGCTGTGCATGCATTACTACATTAGTGCACTGACAACATTATCACGTTGCATACATTGCCACACTGGTTCACTAACCACAATATTTTCATGCCACATTACCACATCGGTACTCTGACCACATTATCTCTAGGCACACTACATGTACCTCAACAGCGCACTAACCACACTACCACTGTACAGGCCTTACCACAGTATCACTATGTACACATTACATCATCAGCGGACTTACCACATTATGTGATTGCATTACCACATCAGTGCAATTTCTTATCACTATGCAGACATTACTACATCAGCGCACTGACCACATTATCACTCTCACGCATAATCAGATCAGTTCACTAACCATGTTATCACTCTGAGTGCATCATCAAATCAGTAGGCTTACCACGTTATCACTATGCACACATTACCTCAACAGCGCACTAACCACATTATCACTCTAAGTGCATTACCACATAAGTGCACTTACCACATTATCACTATACAACAATACCATATTGGTGCACTTACCACATTACCACTCTGATTGCATTACCATACAAGTGTTCTAACCGCATCGGTACACACACCACATACTAATTGTGCACACATTACAACATTGGTTCACTTACTACACTATCAGTGTGCATACATTTCCAGATCGGTGCACTTACATAGCGCATGACAGATGATGGATGAAATGAACATTACATTAGAATTACATTACAATTCTTCTTTTGCCACCTCTTCCACAAGTTGATCCAGTCACTTTCATAGATACATTATCAGTTAAAATCACAGGAACGTTTGTCTAAATCATACATGCAAAGATCGGGTTAATTTTTCTTTTTAGAGGAATTCTACGACGAAAAACACTAAAAATAAGTATTGCTGCACTACATACATTATTTGAAAATACATTCACATCATGAAACAGAATTCAAAGCAAGCATTACTGTTAATTGCACACGTTTTCTTATATTGGTCATTTGAATCGGCTGTCGCGCAAATTAACGAAATGATTCATTTGATAAATGAAACAAAAATGTTGAACGTGGTCGTAAAACTATTGATGTCAACGTATGCACAATGTATTTCATCATACTTACTTCAAACCCGATGTTAGCTCCGCCTTTGCCATCGTTCGTAGTTGAGAGACCTATCATTTCTGATTATGCAGAAATTAATCTGTTTTTCTGAAAGTAGCCCTCTGGTAAAGGCACATGTGATTGGCATCTTATATTCAACTATGATTACTTTCAAGGTACGTCAAAAATATTTTCGGTGTTTGACCTCTGCGGCAAAGGTAAATGAAGTCATGCACGAAACTGTTCATAAGCAGGAATAGCGTTAAAAGTGCAGAAAATGGAAAATACACTAACATCAAGACAAATCTATTGGAACTCCCATAAGCCCTAACACCAACTGTCTCTCTCTGTCTGTCTGTCTGTCTGTCTGTCTGTCTGTCTCTCTCTCTCTCTCTCTCTCTCTCTCAATTTTACATTTTGTTTTCTTGCTTTAGATAACGTTTCTTGTCATACAGTCAAAGTACCATAGTGACCAAAAGCTGACCTAAATTACTATTCATCTGCCCATTTTGCAAAGAGGGAACATGATATTTCCTATCCGACCTTGAACTGAGTTTCGACCTCGTTTTATAAACATGAGCCATTCTTAATATTATCATAAAGATAAGATGGCCGGGGGTAGGATCAATGATAAGAGAAGCAGTCTTAATATAAGTTGTAATCAGAAACTACAAGGTCATGTAGTCCTTATTTCCATAAATAAAATAAAACAATCTTTTTATACAAATTTTCGGCCACTTGGGCTTTTTCAATGGTTTACGACACTTACACTGGTATCTACATGTTTTTACATGGATATCATGAAAAGATTCGTTAAAAATCATGTTAGAGCAAATACTTGAAGTGCATATTAATGAAAATGAAAGAATTATTAAAATCTTTACTGTCCATCGCTTTTGACTTTGGAAGAGGCAAGCCCCTAGACTTGGATACACATTCCCATCCATCAGAAATAAACGTTAGCGAGAGCTGCACCATTATACACATAGAAAAAGACATTAGCAATCTCAAAAGACAGACACACAAAATCAAAGATAAAAAGGAGGATCATACTTAAAAATCAAGAAAGTATTTACGTAGCAAAAAGAATATTCAATAGTGTGATGTAGTTTTATAACAACGATAGATAGATAATAAGTGATGTTCAATGTTGCTACATTTTTTACAACTTGTTTTAAATATTACCTCTGTTAAACAGGCACCTGTCTGTAAATGTCGCTTTGTCCGTTGACAAAAGAAATTGTTATTGCAATTAACCAAATTGTGACACTTTGCCCTTTCCTTTCCGGGCAATGAGATGGCAACTTTGAAAAGACTGTCGTATACCATCATGTGATGATTCAATGCACTAACCATACAGAAAAGGGTTTTATTTCACAAACTGCCAGATCTGCTATGACATATTGTGTATGTATAAAGTATTTCTAGTGTATTTGTGCATACGTAGACAGATAGGAAAGTGAATAATCAAATTAGATAATTTTCTTTCGGAAGTAAGTTCCCTTGTGATTTATAACATGTACAAGATAACATAACTTGGAAAATCTCCTTACACTACTACAATAATTCTTACTGTATGAGCTGTGGTAACGGCCGGAAGTAGGTTGAATTCTTCGTCCAGTCCAGACATATTGATTATATTTTACGGTAGGATAAACACCTTACTTGACCGCTTATGCCCTTTATTCACCTTTTTATCATTTACTATACTATATTCTATACTATAATTTTCGCCGGTATCTGTAAGTGTTATCTGGGGTAATTTGCTGTCTGTATTAAGACGGGCGAGATATCAGGTCACCAGCTTTCAAACATTTGTCGATAATGACCTTTCCAGTGGTAATAACTATGCATGTTCCTATTTGAACATATAAATTGATATTCAAGTAAAATTTCCATTAGACAATATATAATAAATCACGCTCAGTGATCCGATGAAGAAAACTACTGCTTTATGTTTGTCTTTTGAAAATGAATAAATCTATGGAGTAACCAGCTTCCAGATATTCTGTGTTTGTTCAGTGAAAAGTAATTCATTTCATTCAATATTACTTTGAAATGGATATCAACTGTGCAATTCAGATTTCAAACTGATTCAGACTTACTCCTTGATTCAAAGATTGGTGAAAAAACGGCTGCCGCGCGTGGAGCAGGAGTTGCCAACCCTTCCGGAGCACCTGAATTCACTCCTTTTTTAAGTAGGGTTTGTGTTACTCTGTGTTAGTTTCACATGCGGTCCTTCGGATTGCTGTTTGTAGTATTATCTCCTTTTGTTTTGACCATGCTGTTATGTGTTGTAAGTTTTTAAAATTTCAATTGTATCATCATTAACTTTTACTTTTTCATTAGTGCGCATGGTGTTTACATATAGTACCTGAATGATATGCTTATGTGTGAACATTGCTTTAATTATCAAATTCCTGATGAATGGGAAAACAAATTTACCATGGGAATGATTCCCAGTAATTTGCGACTAGATAAGCCACATTTTCGTTTTCAATATAGATGCCCTTCAAACCGAGTAAGTTTACGGAGACTGTACTAAAAGCTATGTCTTATGCTAATTTTCTCGCGGAAATCGTAGCGTGAACTCAAATTCACCTCACTTTGATAAATAGATCACTGAAACATAACACAGGTGAAAATCTCGCTCACAGGTACACTTATATCTATACCTTGTGCATCAATATATACAACATTCCTTTAATTCACACATAATGACTTGTATTAAAGAGGAAAATTTACTTGAAATTAGGGCATTCATGGTAGGAAGGGCACTATGCGATATTGAACCTGGAGACTCGTGTTTACAGTTTAGTATGACAAACAAAGTCACTGTCAAATGTCTGTGTCAAATGTCTTTCTGTAAGTGGGTATCTAAATTAAGATCTTCCCTGTATATATTCACCTCTCAACAACTACATCTAAATGAAACGTTTAAACATTTTCAATAACCTCCAAACGACCCGATACATCGTGAGACTACCGGCCCGGTTGACAAAATTACTGTAGCACGAAGCTACTAAGCCTTAGAAAAATAAAGGCAAGATTAATACTTAAATTGTCTGAAGTCTGAAAAGTGGTAAAGAAACATGATTCTGAAAAAAATGGAACTACAAAATATTCGTCAACTCAAATCAGAACTCCCTTACTTGGATATATACATGTATATGATTATACATGTTATTGAAGAAGACGCTTCTAATATCCTTCCGTCCTTCGAAAAAGTATGGTTAGCTAGTTAAATTCTTTTCATGATGCAAAATTGATTGCTAGGTATATGAGTGATATTTTTCTTTATACTTTGGGTACTTTGCAGTATAGAACATGAAGAAAATGCTACGTGTTAAGACCAAGTGCATGTTAATTGAAGATATCGTTGCTATAAACATAAATAATCAATTGTTGTATGCCATGTTTGATAAATGTGCTAACCATATTCATTTCAATACAATTGCATAAAAGGGTTGTTGTTTTGAACTATTGAGCTGCATATTCTTTCTCTGACTGATCCAAACAATCTTTCACATCTCAAAATCTTAAATAACAATCAGTTTTATTCTGCGAGTGTTGTGCATAAGAAAATGAATTTCAAATTCCTTATCCATACTGAGAATCAGTGTCCATTATTTAGTAAATGGTCGAAAGTATTTAATTTTACTAAATTTATATTACATTAACTTGCTTCAGAATAAGTTGTACTATTTTACTCGCATGCAGTGCTATTGTTTGTACATAAGTACATGATAGACCGACGGAATTTATTTTTCACATGTATTTGGGAAATATACAATGGTTAATAATATCTTTTTTAACATTGTGCAAGAACAATGTTGTCATATTGTCTTTATGCCCCAAGTGTGCCCGTCGGGCAGTGGTAACATCAGCAGCAGAGAAATCACATGTACATACATTTAGTTGAACATGGCTACTTTATTATTACGTAATAGGTTGTGGTACATGTATAAAGCACATAACCGAGATGGAGCAATACAGAGAATTATCCAGATTTATGTAGCAATGATACAAATGTGTTGTTTCATACAACGGGATATTGATTTGAGACATCATTCGTATTTTAAGTATTTTTGAAAACAATTCTGTGCTTTTCATTTAAATTATTTGGTTTTCTTATAGTTTTTCTTATCTAAAATTATGGAATCAAGAAAATAAAATATCACTAGATAGTCCAAATGTAAATATTATGACTGTAAGATAGAGGTACATTGTCTCAAAAAGTACGGCGTGTAATTTTTTTTCAAAGGACTAATTATAACACAAGTACATGTGTACTAATTATCAACAAGGAAGTTGGAATTTATCCAGAACAATATCATTCATCTCAGAGATGTTTGCTCGATAGTCAGTTCAAATATTCACCGGTCACATTTCAATATTGTCTTTGCATTGAAGTATAGAGTACGCATATACATGTATGTTCACATATTTGGAACTATCAATAGCTATTTTCATTGCATTTAAATCTAGAGAATACAAAGGCACTTATTACGACTTGTATTTAGATTATTAATAGCCATCTAAATGGAAACAAAATCATTTCATTCATCCATGGTGGAACTCTGAGCTCTGTACCGGTTAGACAGAACTCAATGCCATTTTCGACATCCGTAAACGGAACTTGGTACCAGTTCCGAGTTCCATTTCAAGAAGTAGCCAGTTTCGAGCTCCGTTTAATGAACTCAGAACTCGACGCCAGTTCCGACTTTCGTTTAAGGAAGAAGGATATCGGTACCAGTCCCGAGTTCCGTGTATGGAACTCATTCGTATAAAATGCAGTACTGGTCACTCACCAGTATGATGGTCAGTACTAGTCACTCACCCATTCAAATGTTAAGTAGGTGTAATCCCCTGTAATGGTCAGTACTTGTCAACCGCCTTTATGATGGTCAGTACTGGTCACTCATCTGTAGAATGGTCAGTACTGGTCACTCCCCTATGCAATTGGTCAGCACTTGTCACCTTAAAAATTGTCAGTTCTGGTCGCTAGCCTGTATATTGGTCATTACTGGTCAATCTCCTGAATAATAATCGATACTAGTTACTCATCTGTACAATGGTCAGTACTGGTCACTCTCTATACAAATGATCAGCACTTGTAATTCTCCTTTAATGGCAATTACTAATAACGCACTTTCATAATTGTCAGAACTGGTTCCTCACCTTTATAACGCCCAGTACTAGGCATTCACCTGTATAATGGTCAGTAATGATCACTGACTAGAATGATGGTTTGTACTGGTCACCCGCCTTTGCAAATGGTCAATGGTAATGGTAATTCATTGTAATGGCCAATACTGGTCTCTAGCAAGGATAATGATAAGTACATGTCACTTGTCTATTCAATGGTCAGGCTTGTCAATCGCTTGTTGAACGGCAAGTGATAGTCATTCATCTGTCAGTACTGGTCACTCACCTATATAAATAGTCAGTACTAATCATTGACCAGTACAATGATATTTATTGGACACTAGCCAGTATATTAGTCAGGCGGGTTTCCCGTCTGTGTAATGTTTATTACTGGTCACTCGCCTGTAAAATGGTAAGCGCTAGGCATTTGTTTAGAACTGGCAGGACTGGTTATTCACCTGTAACGATTAATACTTGTTACTTGCCTGTGTAAGTCCCTCGCCTGTATTATGATTAGTACTGGTCCTTTATCTGGTAGTCAGTACTACTTACACGCCTGTATAATCATCACTGTTTAAGGGACTCGATACCAATTCCCAGGTCCGTTTTGTGAACTGGATGATCCAAGCCATGTGTGGCGACCCTGAGGTCTCGCTGAACCAGGAAACCTTCACTCGCGAAGATAGGTAATGCTGGTATTCAGCCCCGGCCGCCCCGCAGATCTCAGCTAAACAAAATAGCCTTAATGTTATGTAAATTTGTCGCAGGTCGATGTCCAGTGTTGGTCACCCCCGAAATCTCCGCCGAGCTAGGTAAAGTTTTTTGCATAGTTACTCGCATGGTAGACCGATGTTTTGACCGTCCAGCAGATCTCAGCCGAGCGAAGCAGTCTTCCCGTGCAAGCTGTAGATGGCCAATGTTCAGCAGTCGCCCGGCAGATCGGGGGCTAGTAAAGTAGCCATTCTGTTAAAATCTGTGGTAGGCCGATAGTGTTGACTACCCAAAAGATCTCAGCCGATCGGAGCCTTATTCTCATGGAAGTTGTGGTGGGAAGATGTTCAGCCTGGGCCGCTTTGCAGAATTCGAGTGCTGAAGTTCGTTCTGAAGTCAGAGTTTCATATATGGAACTCGGAACTAGTTTCTTATTCAGCAAGTGCCGGTATCGAGTTCCGGTTGACGACTCGGTATCAGTTTCCAGTTACGTTTAAGGAACTCATCTATACAATGGTCTGGGTTGGTCACCCATCTATACAAATATCCATAGTTGTCATCCACTATAACAGTCAATACTATTCGCTCGCCTGTATAGGGTCAGTAATTTTCACTCACATATATCACAATTAGACTAGTATAAGTCCCTCACATATGTAATAGTCAGTTCTGGTCATTTATCTGTAATAATGGTCAGCTCTTGTCACCTCTTCTAAAGTGATCAGTATTGGTCACTTGTCTGAATAATTATCAGTACTAGTTACTCGCCTATACAAAAGTCAGTACTGGTCACTCGCCTGTATGATGATTGCCGTTTACGGAACACTATGCATGCACTAGCTCCCAGTTCTGTTAACGGAACTCGGAGTTCCTTTTATGGAACTCGATATACCAAGCCGTATGTGGCGGTGCTAATCACTCGCCAATATGATGATCAGTACTGGCCACTCACCTATTCAAATGTCGATAATTGTCATCCACTATAAAAGTCAATGCTCGTCACAAGCCTGTACAATGGTCAGTACAAGTTGAGCCCTTGCCTATATAATGGCATGCAGTTCTAGACACTCACATGTGTAATAGTCCGGGCTGGTTACTCACCTTTATAACGGACAGTATTAGACATTCAACTGCAATGATTGTCAGTACTAATCCTGTCATTCCCCCTATGATGAACAGTACTTATCACTCGCCTAAAAATGATCAGTTCTAGTCACTCAAATGAAAAAAATAATCAGTATTGTGAACTCTCCTATACAATTGGTTAACACTTGACATCCCTATAACTTTTATTACTGTCAACTCGCCTGTTAAATTATCAGTACTGGTTAATCACCTACACATCGGTCAGTACTACTGCTTACCGTACTACTCACTCTTATGTATAATTGTTAGTACTGGCCATTCACAAGGTTGATAGTTGATACTGGTCACATCTTTCATTGACACTTGCATGTATGAAGAAGACTTAATGACCCAACAACTTCTACAGCTGAACGACACTTCTAACGGCTCATTTAGGGTTAGGCAGGGTAAATAGAATCAAAAGTATGCACTTTCTCTCTTACTAAATGTTATGAAAATTGTATATCATTGAAAGATTCAATTAAACTTTTACTGCAAACATGCCAGTATAAACATTGTTGCAATGGAGCATGTCCTTCAGAGCGATAAAATGAATATGTGCATTTACAGCTACAATAATACTAACGTATACGCAGCAAGAACCGTTCTATCCATAACTTAACATTTCACTTTTTTGTATCATTTAAAATATAAAATTTATTTGTGCAGTTCAAGTGCTCGCTATGCGAATTAAACCCCAAATGTTTGCTGATGTTGAAATAGTCAAATTGATTTATTAATCACCGTTTAGAAAATATTTCCTGGCTTCAGGAGAGGATGATATAGAAATCAAATTGCTCTCAATCAATTGAAGTGTGGCATTCTAACAGGAGGTATAATACATAATGTAATAGAATCTGGGAATTTTAAGTTTGAAATGTACACTGTATATTATTAACTAATTATCACTTAAAAAGTTTTGTTTTAGTAAATCGCGATATTTTTCGTAATGTTTTTACTTTTATGACTATAAAATGAGTGAAAATAATATATGGCAATGAACACTGCCAAATAAGAAGTTAAAAGTAATAATTTCAACTTCTGTCAGGTTAGAAACATCAACTGGTAAGAAGAAAGGGAAAGGCCCACTGAGCACCAGAGCAAATCAATGTTAGAATTATGTATCATTTTAGTACTAATTTCCCATAGATAGGTAAATGAATATAAAAAACCCCAAATATTTATCATCCAAGAGGGTAGAGAGAATGTGTGGTAGTAATGATGAAATATCAATTTGTCCTTTTAATGACTATAAATAGAATCAATAAAATAATCAACACTCTCAAATAACAAGTCAACAGGAATCAAATTGACTTCTTACAGAACAGGAATATCAACTGGTAAGAACAAAGAAAATTCACTCTACACCAGAGCAAATCAATGGAGTACTTATGTATCATTTCAACAAGTATTCCCGATAGATTTTGGGTTTTGAGGTTGGTTGTTAAAATACATTTCACCCCAGATAGTACAGGAAATGAATGCTCATTATGGTGAAAAAATAATTCATTAGATTGAAATATGATAATACATGTATACAAATCGTAAATACTAGTCACACTCATATAGCGGTTAGTACTGGTGACTAACCAGTGCAATGGTAATTACTGGTCACTCGCCTGTATAATGATCAGTACTAGCCACTCATTTATAATAGTGATCAGTACTTGTCAGCCCCCTGATAATGGTCAGTACTGGTAGCTAACCTGAATAATGGTCAGTACTGGCCTATCACCTATACACATTGTCAGCACTTGTCATCCCCGTGATGATCAGTACCGGTCACCCCTATAATGACCAATCCTGATTAGTATTGGTTACTCGGCTGTATACATGTAATAGCCAGTGTTAGCCACTAATCAGTATGTTGGCCTTTACATGGCACTCATCTATATAAATGGTCAGTGCAAACCAATACTGAAAATTATACATGTGAGTGACTAGTCCTGACCGTTGTATAAGTGAGAAACTAGTGTTGACTAGTATACAGTCGAGTGATCAGTGCTGACCGTTATAGGAGTGACAAATACTGACCATTTGTATAGGTGAGTGACCAGTAATGAGCTAATTAACGGAACTCGGAACTGTTACTGAGTTCCGTAAATGGAAATCGGAACTGGAAAAAACTGCAGGTCCCGGCGGAGCTATACGTTTTAAAACATTTAAATGCCCATTGCAGGTCATCCATTAAAGTGACCTATCTGATGAAATGTTTCCCAGAACTTCAAAAATATTGAACTCTCTGATTTCTGTCAAATCCAAAGTCTAAATACAAACGAATAAGCAAAAACAACCAAATTAAAAATGTTTTTCTAGTCATAGCAGTTGCACATGTTTAGATTGTACTAAACTAGCCTAGGTCTACATCTTATTATCTTTATCTGCTTGTCTATACTCCATGAATAATGAGTATTTACAATGTATACATGGAAGACACCCTTCTACACTAGTGCAGTGACTAGCCCGCTCGCTTCTCATCAATGTGCCTTGGGTTCGAGCCTCGGCAAGGGGAGTATGTGAGATGCTATGGTGGTCGCACTGGGGCACGTGGGTTTTCTCCGGTCACTCTGGTTTCCTCCAACAGCAAGTACAACCGCACGCCGAAATCTGAGCAAACGAGAGACATTAATATAAGTTGTTGAAGCTTGATTGTTTATATGGAAGACAACTACAATGATTGGTAGGTTTGATTGAATGATAGACATGCTAATAATATTGATCTCCTTACTTCATTTTGATTTGCATAAAAGTGAGTTTTATAGCGAGTCGGTAGAGTACATAGGTGTTTAATTTCAATATGAAAATCAGCTCAATATAGTCTTTTGTAAAAAGAGCAATATTGTAAGTAATATAATTTTCAAAAATAAAACATGCACTGTTACAAAATATTTGTATGAACATATCCTTTTTAAACATTTAAAGGGTGTTTTCGAAGCTAGAAGACAATGGATAAGACTGAAATAGGACACATATATTTTATGCTTAATGCATTAAATGCTAGTGTACACATCGCCAGAGTAGTATGAATAACGGGGCGACAACCAGGAAATTTGAAATGTGTAAGTGACCTGAATGTTTAAATGGTATTAGGTAAGTTGTTTTTATAATGAAATTCGTCAATCAATAAGATTGTATTTCTTCGCACAACCGCCAAGGTCTACCTTACAGGGGAGCCTGTTTTTGTTGTTTGTTGAACTGGGAACTGGTACCGAGTTCTATTTAAGGAACTCTTCTGCTTAATGGTCAGTACTGGTCACTCACCAATATGATGGCCAGTGCTGGTAAATCAACTATACATATGGTCAGTATTTGTCATCCCTATGAAGGTCATTACTGGTCACTTAACAGTATGTTGTCAAGTACCGATCACTCTGCTGTGTATGCAAATTGTCAGCATGGATTACCATCTCTTATTGTCAGTACAAGTAATTCGCCTGCACAATGATCAGACAAGTCTCGTGCCTGTATGATGGTCAGTACTGGTCATTCACCTGTGCGTATGATCAATACTGGTCACTAATCAGTATTATGGTCAGTACTGGTCATTCAACTATACAAAGTCAGTACTAGTCACTCGCCTTTTTCATGATCAATACTTGTAATTTATCATTGAAATAATCAGTACTGGTCACTCATCAATACGATGGTCATTACTGGTCACTCACCTATACAAATGGCGGGTACTGGTCACTCACCAATAGGATAACCAGTGCTAGTCAATCAACTATAAATATAGTCAGTATTTGTTACCCCTATAAAGGTCAATACACATTATGTTGGTCAGTATCGGTCACTCTCCTACCGATGCAAATGGTAACCTTAGATTACTCCCTCTAATGGTCAGTATTAGTCATTTACCTGCAAAACGGGCAGACAGGTCATACGCCTGTATGATCGTCAGTACTAGTCATTCACCTATGCGTATGATCAATACTGGTCACTCACCAGTATTATGGTAAGTACTGGTCACTGATCTATAGAATGTTCAGTACTAGTCACTCATCGTTATGATGGATAGTACTGGTCATTCACCGATACAAATGATCAGTACTGGTCAGACTGGTCACCCATCTGTATAATGGTCATTCATCTCTAATTGTTAGTACTGATCATTCACCTGTAATGGTTTATACCGGTCACTTGTCTGTATAGTGCACATTAATATTGACTCGTCTGTATAACGGTCAGTGATTGTAAGTCGCCGGTATAGCACTGGTCATTTATCTGATGATAAAAGATTTGTAATTCTCCTGTATAATGATCGGTGATTGCGGAACTTGGTAGCAGTTCCCAGTTGCATCAGGTGACCAGTACTGACCTTTATATTGGTGACAAATACCGACCATTTGTATAATTGATTGACCAGCACTGGTCATCATATTGGTAAGTGCCACTTTACAGATGAGTTCCTTAAACGGAACTCGCATGGAACTTGGTACCAGTTCCCAGTTCCGTAAACGGAACTCGGAACCAGTACTGACCATTAGAGGGTGTAATCCAAACTTACCAATTGCATAGGAAGGAGAGTGACCAGTACTGACATACATAATGTTAAATGTACTTACCTTTATAGGAGTGACAAATACTGAGCATATGTATAGATGATTGACTAACGCTGGTCATTATATTATTGCGTGATAAGTACTAACCACTTGTATAGAAGAGTGACCAGTACTGACCATAATACTGGTATGTGATCAGTATTGACCATACGCAAAGGCGAATGACTCGTAGTGACCATCATACAGGCGAGTGACAACTAAATATAGATTCAAATCAACCTGTTCATCGACTGTTCGAAGTACAAAATTAGATAACTTCACGAAATAAACAACTCTCTTTCTCTCTTTCTCTATTATACTAAACTGGGCATAACAACGGTTTTGAAGCAACATAAAAGCAACATAAAATTTGCAAAAGTACCAACTGTAGTCTTGTCATTTCTGATCAAATAGGGAATAGCAATTAATTAATGTTAGTTATTGTGTTTCCTGTTTTAAACGTGGTCATCCGTTGTAAATGGAGTGTGATTAATCATGTGGTATGGAAAACCAAAAATAAAAAATTTGCTTAAGTGAAAATAAAAAAAAGTGTTTTCAAAATTGTGATTTTTAATTTCTTATTTTTTTAAAAATCGTGCTAACGGAATATGTCATATTTATGTTCCTGATTCACAAATTATCTCATTAATTGCGTAAATCTTTCTCTGACATTATGTTCGACATTGGCACGTGTCCCATTGTTATCAAGGGATAGATGAATAAAAAAATGTTTCTTTTCTGTTGGTTGCCCTAATACATGCAATTGATTGGTAAACAAACCGTCTGCTCAAACAAGGAAACTGGCTTTTATCCAACTAGGTCTTGTACCCGTTGCCAATACCTACGCGTTTCATTTATGTTCCTTGTGTGAACAAACCTTACCAAGAAGATTAACTTAATGTTTGCTTAAGGCAGTTGAAAAATAAAACACCGCCCTTAGAATTAATAATTTCAGTAAACTTAGGTTGTAATAACATAAAATACATTTAAAACATAAAAGCATTAAAATAAGTTAAAAGGTATACAAATAAATAAATCTGTACAATTAATCTTGTCGGGGACCAACAGACTATAGTGTTTATGCAACACTCATTTATGCATGCCAGACCCTTCTAAAACTCTTATGCAAAAGTATGAACAAAAAACTGGCAGGATTAGTAGCCATGGAAACATAGCTACATACAATTATTTTGGCCTGATGTTGTTCTTTCATCTACTCGTCATATTGCTTCATGTGAAATTGAAAGTATCGAAGATCACTTAGAAACAAAACATGATATGTCTGGGTTAACAATGATCTCAACACAGAAAAACAAATGCAACTCCCTAACGGCATGACACCAGGTGTCCGGAAGGGGCCAGTGTCTCTTTTTGTCATACCTCATCCGTCGCAAATGTTCAATGGAAATCCTAAGAATTCGGTAAAATATCGATTTCGGTTGATACAGTCATTTGCATATGAAAATATAGTGAATATTGATAAAGACTTATATAATTAACGCTAAAACGTTCTAGTATCTTAAACCCTGTTTAAGTGATAATCTGGGTATTTTCACACTTTCTTATTTAGAGAGTGAACCTTTGAAATTTACGGGTATTTTCGTATGAGATTTTGTAAAACAAGGCCACCACATCATAAGTTTGATATTGCCCGATAGAGACCCTTACAACACACACACACACACACACACACACACACACACACACACACACACCAATTTTAAGCAGTAAATTGTAAATAACATACATTTAAATATGTTTAAAAGAAGATATACAATTATCATCTCATGCATTCAAGATTCTATTTTTTTCAACGTGTTTAGATGGATTTAAATACACATGTAACGTTGTTATTGGTTCTTAAATAGTTGCTTCTATGCGGTTCTGCTACATTAAATCGGCTATAATTCCCAAACCCACGGCACGAATTAGAATCTGTTTCCAAGCCGTAGTTTAGGATTGTAAGTACATATCATTTACTCAGTGTGTATGCTGTAATTTAAGTTGTAATTTTATTAAGAATTGCTAAGTAACTGTTTATCAAGCAAATGCTTACAAGAATTCCTTATATATATTTTGATACCATTATACGAGTGTTCGATTATAAGTGTAGTTTAAGCTGCTGCTTAGTGTCTTAAAAATGAACCGAGATATGCTGTCGTAACTTCTCTACGATATTTTGCTTATTTGTATAAATGAGCCTTCCTATCCACAAGCTATCTTTTATGCTACAAAACATAATTTTAAATAATTAAAACCGTCTTTTTTTTAATTCCTAAATTAGTATATCCTTTTAATTTGAAAAATAACGAAAACAACAATCAGACAACAAAAGAAACGTCATTGCTCGGAAACAGAAATGTTGACGACTAAGGTACTTCCATGATATTTCAAGGAAAATCTTGCCACATAAAATACAATTTAACTACAAAGCCTCGTTAATGAAAAAAACGAATATAATACCGATCACACAAACACCGATCACTCAAATTTTCAGTCATTTAGATAAGCCAAATGCACAAATTTGTGTCACTTAAAAATAGCTACATTTAGTCAATGAGATTCAGTTTTGTGTTCCTCATATCAAACTTGTATTGTTGTTTTTTACTTTGCTGCATTCTATACTTAATTTGGTTACTGCTTGAATGTATCATCAGATTTTCAATTTTGGATAATTTTTTTTCTCTCTTCAACATTCATTCACTGTCCGAATGGAAACTTACGCGAGCTCACCATACCGAGGCCTGGATAGAGAACCGTAAACAAGGACACTTCTCGCGCAGTTTTATTTTTAAAATTTAAGAATTTACCTAACTGAGAAAACCGTAAATAGATATAGACTGTAATAAAACTTTGGATTTTCTCAACTGAGATACGTTCCACTTTGATTTTTATAATTACATATAAGAGGCATCACATTCCGTGTTACTCTTCTCTCTAATATCTGGTAAAATAGTTATGAATAAACAAATATGACATTTCTCTTCACTCATTTTTGCTAAACTCGCATGCTGATTACATTGCATCGAAACAGTTAAAAAGAACACATTAAAAATAGAAAGAAATTGAAAAACATATTTAATGTAAATGGGTCAAATGTTCCCAGGAATACAATACGATAGGACAAGGGAAGCCTTGCCGATATGGTGACATATATTTTCACTGCTGATATTTCCAGAATGCTACTACGGACCTAACTTAATAATTTTGTCACTCGAGACTCTCTAGATTTCATTTGAATCTAACAGCTTAGTAAATGTCTCCCCGGGCCTGGGTGTATAGTTCTGGACTCAAGAGAAATACGATACGATAGGAAAAGGGAAGCCTTGTCGAAAAGGTTACAGATATTTTTACTGTTGACATTTCCTTAGTTCTTTTTGTCACTTGAGACTCTCTAGATTTTATTTGAACCTAACAGCTTAGTAAATTTCTGCCCCGGGATATGTTTATGGTTCTGGGCTCAAGATCAATGAACTGACACATAGAAAAGTTTCAGATCAATTCTTTTCTCGAAATTTACTAATATACTCAGATGAGCAAAAATAATATCAGCGGATCATAAAAGAATTTTCTGAATCGAGACGCGTTGTCAATTCTTTTTACAACTATGTAAGGGGAGAGGATCCTTATATATGGGAACCTCTCTATTAAGACTAGCAATGCGACTGACTTAAAATAGATGTGATTGTATAATAACAAACCGAAGGCATTTGATATAGTCTGAATTTGTTGAGCACTGTTTTAATAATAAAGAATTAAACGAAACAAACGAAAAAGAGAGTTAAAATGAATAGATAAGTAAATGAACAAAATACAAAGTAAATTAAAACGAACAAAATAACTCACTTGGTTTTAAACTATTTAATGTCATGTTAAACATTTCAATATAGATCTACATTTGTATTTCCATATTCATGTACTAAGTGTAAACGAACTAATCAATACTTCGACCTTGCAAAGTATTAAAATAGCAGGAATATAAATGAAATACTAGGAAACTAATAGATATACCACAATATGAACGAATAAGGAAGTTGACATAACGCCAACTCGACTATTGATATATACTCATTATTCGAACATTTAACATCAGATATACTCGTATTTTTGAAAAGGTCCAATAAAATATATAAATGCAACATAGGTTCGTCACGTTTATACGGCTAGGCAGTGCTGTGTACGTACATATCATTATAAAAAAAGACAAGACGCACTTTTTATGGAATGATATGAACAGATTTATATTTATAACTTGTTGATTCTCCAAAATAAAGGTATATCTTATTAACTTTAGTATCAAAGGATGTTTGCAGTGAACCAATATTATATCGAATATGCAATTTCAATACTTATGTAACTACAATGTCTACAATTTTAATTTATTGGCAGCATCCACCAGTTTCTTGATAAAAATCATTGTACATGGTTTTAATGGATATTAGAAGTCCTCTGCATCGTTTGAATGGCAAAATTTCAAAAATTATTTTATTGAGTTATTTTCAAAAAACGATTCATCAGAATCAGTATTAAAAGACTGATTTTTGTAATTTGATGTTCAAGGCTTATTCGCTTTAAAGACCCACTTAATAATAGAACCACCCACTTGTGTAAACTTCCCAAAATTGTGATTGTTTTTCGCTATTTGAGGTACCTGCATTTAGAAAAAATGTCATATGCGACCGTTTCCTTTTGGCAATCTTCTAAAACAGTTGAGACTGGTAATGCTTTTACAAGTTGAGCAGTGAACACAGTATCTTCGGACATAAAAATAGTTATCTCCCTGTCCCACAATATTGCTGCTTGATTTTCAGCCAAATGTACTTCATTGCGTTTTGCTACTTTGTAAAGCAATTCTGTTTTTATATTCGTTCTTTACTTCTTTAACTCTTAACTGAGGAATGCATATTACTTATGAGGAACATTGTGAGTTATCTTTAATGTGAAGACACGTGACACGTCATACGTTGATATGATATGAGTCATCAAATTTTATATAATCCGACTTTCTATTTCATCCAAGATGAAGTATTTTGACTGTTAAGAAGAAGAATACTAAGGAACCGTATAAAGCGTCAAAGAACAACTGTTGCAAAGGACAGCAACATACACGATAAGCGTGTGCACTTTACCCCTGTCTAGGCCCCATTGACCAACTCAAGCAAAATTCGTTTAGTTAATTTCTTATTATAGAATAATCTGTCATATCGGAACTTGGGACATTCGAATCTTATATCCTCGGTAGGAGGGAATACATTTTGAACTGTTTACTTCATCACACGATCTTTTACAACAGGTCCTGAATCTACCTGGCAGCCTCTGGGCAATGATTTAATTGGTTTCGTATTACCAAAGAAACTATTGATTGTTCAATCCAATCAAGAGAGCAGGAAAATATAAGAAACACTCCTATGCGACTCGATCCGTCTATTCAAGGTTCAAAGTCATGTATTCTCTCGCAAAACGACCGACGGCTCTCCATACAGTTGGGTAAAAAAAATTTCGTTTGAATACTAAATGAAAAACTGCTAGGAGTAAATATTTTCCATAACATAATAAGCATTTGGTTCATAGGGCCAGACAAACTTTTAATGCCACATTCGGTCGGTAAGTTACATGATATCATCAAACACCGCTAAAGAAGAACTACCATAAATGATACAAAGTAAATAAATACATTAAAAATTTGTTTATTTTCGTTCGATACAGAATCACACTTTTCACCTACTTCGTAACATCAAACTACTGAACATACTTTGATTTAACGTCTGTCCCATTCTGTTATTCGTACTGCTGTATCAATTTGCTAGTAATTCAGTTTTATGACCGTCTTTTGATTTGATGTTCCGGGTACCAGCTCTTAAAAACATTAGTCACATATGTATAAATTTGTGCTGTATTTAAGAACCATAAAATTGATGCATTCCATGTCATAAAACGGTCGAAATCATTTCTTCCATTTAAACATTTGAAATTTGAGCGGATACTTTGTTTACTCAAAAGAAAGGTGAATAAAAAATCTCAAATATTTATTTGATACTTGAGAAGATTGTTTGGTCATGTTGTTGGTTAACATCCAATTCAAGAATATTTTACTTGTATGGATACATCCCCATGTGCCGGAGAAGGACGGCACACTTTGCCTTTGCTCGGCACTTACGGACGTAGAGCAGGGAGGGTTCTTTAACTTGCCGATACCTACTTTGTCATGGGGCCTCAGTATTTACTGACTCGTCTTAACAACAGGAACAACCAACCGCAGCTTGGCTCGAATTAGAACCAACAACATCACAATCTGAAGGCGAGCACGCTTTAGTAGAGATACAACGGAATTATTAGTGAAAATTTTCAGATATAAAGTTATCAATTGATTCAATGTATGATAATGACAAAGATGGCTAATAAACACTTGTGTATATTTTTCGATAATGCACCTAAACAGTTATCATTGCAAATAACGCGGAAGTTTAAATATCTTTACACATTAGATATAACGTGCATAGCCCCATGTATTTATTATTCATCAACGTTTTACACATTCCTTCTCTGATTGGTTTAAAAATGACAATCTATTTCTCTCAATTAATGATTAGAGTAGTTCTGTGTGTCACTGGTATATATAACTAAATGTAGTCCAAACTCGTATCAGAATATGTTCAATGATCGCAAAGAAGAGTCGTAGGTATATAATTTACTGATTGTAAACTCCCTGTGGGTTTGAACTGCATTCTGTAAATATGAGTTGATAGAGTGTGTTATTAACATTTATCACACATTATCTAACAAAAGTATTATCAAGATTAAAATTCATATACATGTATAAAATAATGAATATCTATATGATAATAATTTTTTTTCAATTTGAATGTCAGCAAAGACAAAACAATGACAGTTAAATAAAAACAAAAGTGAAACTACTGATTAGTAGAATGGAATACGTTGGAAGGAAATTTATCAGCATTTATATAAATGTAATTAAATCTCAATAAGCGCTTTCTACTTTGTCTAAGATATGCTGCTAAGTTTTAGAAGTAGTTTGGGTGATATCATATACGAAAAGAAGCCTTTATAAAGTATCTAATACATTATCATTAGAATATCTAATAAAAAGAAGTTCAAAAATAAATAACGTAATTGCTTTACAAAAGAAAAAATGTTGGCGATAACTCGAAATTCCAACTTTGATCATGGTATATTTCAGTTTGAATACGTTACTTCAAGTAGCCGAAAACTAGTCCACAACACCAGAATATTGCCTATCGGGCTTTATTGATGTCTTCAAACTTAAGATGTTCATTCCTTATACTTCAGTCAACTAACAAACGAATTGATGCCGTCAACTTCAGAAACGTTCTTGTTCATAAATATGTTGAGTCTTGAATTTTAGCATATACTAAGTTCAAATCTAAATGCCGTATTTTCTACAAATAACCATTTTACATTTGCATCCACTTTTTTTTAACAACAAAGGAACTTTATAGTTCCTAGATATAGACAATCATTTATGATCAATACTTTATATAAAACCACTCTGATTCAAACACTACGTTTATTGAAATTAATGTCATCAGAATGCTTGAATACTGAATTGACAACGTATTTGTTGTGTTCAGTGGTCGTTTTTTTCAACAGTGTCGGCATCCAAACAAGTAATAACTTTGCTGCGCTTCTTACTGAATATTTTTTTTTTACTTTATTCGTATGCTAACTTCATACTAGGGCTTTACAGAATAAGGACTAAGACTTGATTTAAAAAAAAATTAAAAGTTGATGCTATATCCTAGACAATGTGTTTCCCGTCATCACTAACATGATAGAGGGTTTTCTGTCAAGTGAAAAATGTCTATATCAAACCAATAAGTATGTTTACTCCGTTTAAATCATATCCACGCTTTATCATTGACAGACACGAATGTGTTGTCTCCAAACAAGTCATGAGTAATTTATTTCAAAGAGAATTATTCAATCAGAGTCGAGTAAACGTTAACAAGGATGTTGGCTTTTATCCAGGCCAATTCTGTGTGGAAGTATATGGTCGATAATAATATGTGCAGTTGGTTTAAACATTACCAATTTCCGTTTATCGACTTTTTAAGTGACCTTGAAACTATTAAAAGTTTAAATCCAGGCATTGATGTTTTATAGCACAGTGGATTTCTCTTTTGTTTGCGTTAAGCTTATATAAAGGGTACTTTTCGCAGAACTCTGCCGGGTACCTTTCGCCGAATCTTCCGGGTTTTATTTCGCCGAATTCTTCAGATTTATTTTCTTACATGATGCACATATCGCTGAAAAAAACTAATTGCTATCATACATACTTTTCGTATGGAACAGTAGTGGAGCAGTGATAATTTAGGTTCCATTATACAGTAGGTGCAGATCACTTTTCAATAACCGTGAATGCCAGTTAAAGGAGCTACCATGACCTAGTATTAAACATATTCTCCTCCTCAATGAGGTTTTGGGCTTAAATCTGAGCCACGCTGCAGTTCGCCACAACTGTCATTCAGATTAAACAGCAATCAGCTAAATCCCGTGCCACAGAAGTTGTCCGCAAGTTAAAGCCCCCCTGCTGTGCGACTAGAGCGCCGAGCAGAGGCAACGTCTGTCGCCCTTCACCGGTACACGGCGACGTCTTAATAGCAGTGGTACTTATACCTTTTGACTGAAATCCTCATGAAGTATGCATAAACAATTGAAGATTTCCAAAAAAGCAATCAAAATAGACATGATCTGAATACAGATTGTTTTTATTTTTAAAATTAGCTGTTCTTAAATTATTTTGATATGATAGATGTATATATTTTGTGGCAAATAAAAAACGAGTCAACAATGATTCAACGCTAACCGATTCAACATGGGGCAATCTATAATGACAAAATTGTATTCTTCCTAGTTTATATTTTAAGTGAAAGGTTGACTAGTAACATAGAAATGCATTCACAACTGTCTGAACATATACCTTATGTATAAGATTACCCGATTACCTCAGGTTTAAACTCAGACCGTATAATATTAAAAAGTTTATGTTTTATTTAATATACGTTTAATAAAAGGAAGTGAAAAGCAATCAACAATCATTCTGTTATGTTATAAAACTTCTTAAAGACATTTGAATTAAAAAAAATAAATCTATGCAACTTTTGGTTTGAATGTTTCAAGAAAAATAAGAATTTGTTGTAATTTATTGTGTCATTGGCATAAAGATACTTCCGTTTTGAGAATATTGTTTTTTACTAAAACTGTTTTTTTTTCAGATTCCCGAAAATGGTTTACCATGGCTGGATGTTGAAAGCTTTTTTGTATGTGTTATTGACATTTAAAGGTTTGTATATATGTGTATATTATTTATATACACAAAAAGCTCGTTTTCAATTTAATTTGGCAACCTCCAAGAATGTTACATATATTATTATGACGATCACATTACGAAATTGATTTCTTTTTGTGAGAGTTATTTCCCTTCGTACCTCAAGTTTATTGATCTGCGCAATATCCATGTTTTTTTTTTTGTTTGTTTTGTTGTTGTTCAACGTCCCACTCAAGAATATTTCACTCATATGGAGACATCACCGTGTGCCGATGAAGGGCTACAAATTTTGCCTATGCTCGGCACTGCTGACCGTAGAGCAGGTAGGGTTCTTTAACGTGCCAACACCTACTGTGACACGGGACCTCGGTTTTTACTGTCTCATCCGAAAGACAGAGACGGCCAACCGCGGAGTGGCGCTGCGCGGATTCGAAGTCGAACACGCTAACCACTCGGTA
>JACSZP010002079.1:0-11859 GCA_016161895.1 Pinna nobilis
TGGATGTTTGACAGGGGATAAAGAGATAGATGGGTGTTTGGTTTGGTTAGAGAGATGGTTAGATATTTGTTTGGGGATAGAGAGATGGATGGATGTTTGATGGGGATAGAGAGATGGATGTTTGGTAGGTGTGTGGTAGAGATATGGATGGATGTTTTGTCTGAGGGATTGAGAGATGGCTGGATGTTTGGGGTATGGGGATAGAGACATGGATGGATGTTTCGGGGAGGAATAGATTGATTGATGGATGTTTTGTAGGGGTACATAGATAGATGGATGTTTTATGGGATGAGAAAGATGGAGGGATGTTTTGCAGGAGAGAAAGATGGATTGGATGAATGTTTGGGAGATGAGGATATCATACATTTGCTGTTGTCATGTGACAAAGTACAAACCTTTTTAATGGAGTTGTCTGCATTCCTTAATAATATAGACATAATTTGAATAAGAAATACTTTCTTTAAGGTCCTTACAAACAAAATGAACTAAGTCATACCATAATAATAATGAATACAAAGTACTTCATTTATAGATGTAAATGCCAGAAACAAAGACTATATGTTAATAGTTTACTTTCATATCTTAAAAATATTTGTGTTGTTTACAAACAAATATTTTAAGAAAATAACGTCATGTCTATTTGAAGATGAATGGTCAAAATGGAAACCAGTCCTTGAAAATTGATGTCCTGTTTTTTTTCCACTATGCCCACAAAAAGTATTGGATTTCTCTCTCTCTCTCTCTCTCTCTCTCTCTCTCTCTCTCTCTCTCTCATGTATGAGTGTAAGGTGTATGGAAGGGTACTGCTACATATAGAAGTTCATAAAAGAATTCAAAATTGTACATGTACATCATACTAATCATTTATAAAAAATCACTAACAAAGCATTGTAAATCAATATTGATATCACAATAGCAAGAGTTTGTTCTTGTTGCAAAAGTTTGTACAGTACCAAATAAAAGTGTGTAAAACAAAAATAAAGAATGTTTGGGGGGGGGGAAAGATAGATGGATGGAGGTTTGGTGAGATGGATAGAGGTGGTTAGATGTCAATAGGTTTTCATGATCAATATGATGCTGTCACCTTTTTTAGGAAATTAAAAAAAAAATCTAGACCCAAAATAGACTTAAAAAGTGATTTATTCATTGATCCAATAGAATTCTTGGAAATTAAACATTTTGTTGTATATATTGTAATGCATGTATATTTACACTTAGTTTTCAAACAAGGATGTGTCATAATATTCAGTTCATTTTAGTTGATGTCATTGTTATAACTGTCCCATTGATATAATCTTTCATCCATATAGAGTAAGGTCAATTGCTTGAAACTCAAGTAGTCAACATGTAGGCCTAACAATAAAGTACAAAACATGTGAAATTGATGTGTTTCTGTGAGATGAAAGTAAGTACACATAGATATAAATAGATGAAAAGTAGCATCTATCTATACCTGTATATAGATTATATTGTATTATTTAATTAAGATAAAATCCTGAAGTTCCATATCAAGGATATGCTCTTCAAGATATGGATCTCTGACCTGGATTTATTTGTTTATTCTACGCACATTCATTCATTTATTCATGGATTGTTTCCACAAGCAGTATTCTATACTGTTCACAGGCCTGCCAACCTTTTAAAATTTCAATGAGGGAGATTTGCTATTTCAGGGGTGAGAATCTAAATTTTGCTAAGTCCGTAAGTGTTTGTAGGAAAATTTTCAATGGGGATGTTAATGCATTTTTTCTTAAGAAATTTTACATTTTTCAAAATTTTACCTAAGATATAATGATTCTTCAGGTTTAAATTTGAACAGTATGCTGTATTCATGTGTGATAGGCTTAAAGTAAAATGTAGGTTATTGTTTAATTTTGAAGGAGACATCACAAACATTTGCTGTGTATGCATGAAGGGGAAATAACTCCAAATAATTTTGTCTCATTTACCGGGTATGAATAAGCACTGTGGAGTTGGCCTGTAACAAATATTTTTAGATCAATTTCAGTGCTATAACGAACAGAACAAAATCACAAGTATAACTACTTCAGGTACTTATTAAGTTATTCTGATCTTTAAAATTCTGTCTCAATGAGGTGTGTTAGTCCAAAGCCAGCATGGTACTTTTATACAACTACAAGTCATGCAGTGGTGAAAACACAACAATGATTATTAACAAAGGGAATTATTTATTGAAACATTTTACATTTTGTACATGTATTTCTTTTTTATAATGAATTGAGAAATGTATTGTTTTTTATCTTTTTTTAAAAAATTTTGATTGAAAGATAGGAATATTCAGTAGTATTGAGAGAGGCATAATGGGTATACAGGGCTTGGATGTGAATGTGAGGACTACATGTATGATCAAAGTGAGATACTCCCCATCTGCACACCAATTATTGATAATTACTCTGTGCTTTATTTTGATATCCAGTTTACTTTGATGTAATCATTTTCTATTGATTAAATAAAAAAGGGGATGTTCAAAGTGAGATGCTTACTGACTTCTCACCTATAATTAATGATTATTGATAATTACACTGTATATTATGCTGATATCAAGTTTACTGTGATCTTCGTATTTTTCATAATAACGTTAGAATGAGTAATAATCAGTTTGATGATTACATTTGTTAAGTATGATTAAGATTGTTTATTTGTATTGGTAAATTTTCTACTTATTATTCATCATTTCTAAAATTTAAGCAACAATAGAAAAACTTGTAATAATTATTTGAAAATGATATACATATGTCATGCATTTTTTTCAGTAAGAGTTAATACTAATACATGTATATGTAAAAAAAAAAAAATCTTAAATTTTCCAAAATACATTCATTGATAAATTATGTGGGCATTTGTAGAGTGGCTAATTGACAACTGAAACATTAATAGATACATTGTACACACATAGATTGTCAGAATTGTAAGTTGATGAGAAAAATGGATATAAATATATATTCTTAATGCACTTTTAGTCTGTTTAAATAGTGGATTAAGATCAATAGAAACACAGGTATAGACAGTTAGATACAAATGTTTAGATGAAAAAATAAGATTGATAGATACATGTAATTAAAAAAGATGCATGGATTGATAAACAGACCCGGCCATGATGAACATTGTTTGGTATTTAGACTGAGAGAAGGATAGATTAATGATTAATTTCTTGTAGTGGTAGATATAGAATAAAATGGAATCTGTCTTTACAGAACACCTTCATGAGAGATCATCTGTCTTGAGAGACCGCTCATAAGGAAGTATCTTTTTAAGTAATCATATAAATGAAACCTGTCATAAAAGACCAAATGTCTCGAAAGACCTAGTGGAATTGCTGAATGGTTAGCGTGTTTGACTTCAAATTGAAGGGTCTGGGGTTCGATTCCTGCAGATCGAGTCACTCCGGGGTTGGGCATCCCTGTCTTTCGGATGAGACAGTAAAAACCGAGGTCCTGTGTCACAGTAGGTGTTGTTACATTAAAGAACCCTCCCTGCTCTACGGCCAGCAGTGCTGAGGACAGGCAAAATTTGTCGCCCTTTACCGGCACATGGTGACGTCTCCATATGAGTGAAATATTCTTGAGTGGGACGTTAAACAACAACGCAACAACGACAAGGTATCTCAAGACAGGTTCCACTTGTAAGATTACTCATGTTTATTTGCAGTTTTCAGGTGTGTAGCAGTAATTTTATTTTTCAATTTAAATTTTAAAATTTAGCCAAACATATTGTAAGGGGTCAAAAGACATTTATGTTATAAGAACCTGACCCACTTTCTGCATGTCCGGACAGTATACTTTGCTCAAGATAAAAGTGATTTGTTTTTGTCTTGTCACCAATCATTGATGCATTTAATTGCACTTATCTTCAAGGTGATATTAAGTTAACTTTGATATTTGCAATTTCTTCTGATTCAACCAGAGTGAATAATGATAAGTATAATGACTATACAAAACCTTGTTAAAAGTTGTGAAGCCTCCAGGCTTGACCTTTTGAAAAAGCAAAAAACAAAACTGAGGTCAACATGAACATTGTTATTAAACAACAATATCGAGTTATCTCCCCTTGTCAATATTGCAAAATTTTGAAATGCACAAGCAAACAGGGTTTTGAATATTACAACTTATTCGACTTAAATGAACGTAGGGAGGTAAATATAATATATCTACATGTTTAACACTAAAAAGTTATTATTTAAAAACATCATTATGTTTGAATTTGTGTTGAAATAGCAGACATTTGCAACGTCTATGCATTGACTTCACCCATTGATGATAATTTCATAGTTGCAACTCCCTATATCTTTTGAAAAATTTAATAAAGTATGAGCTAAAATGGCAATACCATGTTTGACTGTATTTAAACCACATACTACTGCTTCTTTTGTTACAGTGCAGTGTTGGTACAGAGGTTCAGGTCAGAGTTGGAGGTGATGTTTTCTATGAGGTTACAACAGACAACCAGGATCAGAACCTATTACTTATCGCTGGAGGCATTGGCATTAATCCTCTGTACAGTATACTGCGTCATGTGACTGACAAGCAACCCAAGGGTAGTGACAGAAAAGTGTTCCTATTGTACAGTGCCAGTAGTACAGGCGAACTGATATTTCAGGTGGGTGAAAGCTCAGTATAACGTCCCACTCAAGAGTCTATCGCTTATATGGAGATATGACCAATGCCAGTGAAGTGTTCTTTAACGTGCTGACACCTTCTGTGACATGGAACCTCATTTTATACTGTCTTATCTCAAGCACAAGGAAAACCTGCAGCATAGAGGGGATTCAAACCCACAATCTCACATGCAGAAGTTGAACTCACTAACCACTAATGACTTAGCCATAGCAGCCCTCATACCTTTTGTATCAGGGGTCATGTATCATGATAAACAGTCTAGGCTGTAGAAGGGATGATCCAAGGGTTGGATGCAAGTATGATAACATTTGACAGGTGGTATCTTTACAATTCAGGTGATCTGTATGATAGACAGTCATTTAGGTTATGTAAGGCAGGTGGTCTTTTAGAATATAGGTTTTGAGTGACTAAGACAAGTTGGACTGTATACAGTGAAAACTGGCATAAAGAAGAACCCACTTGAGAGACCGCCTTGCTAAAATACAATTGTACCATCAAAATCTATTTTTATTCAAAGTTATTTTAGCCTCACTGAGGAGGTGACCTCAATAATCAGGCCATTTTTAGTCACTCAATTGGGTGGTCTTAATAGTGAGGTTCCACTGTTTTGTGTTGTGATAAATTAAAGATATGATATATATGTGTATAGCTAATGTTTGTGTGTTTTGGAGGAGAATTAACAAAGCTCGTGACTTTCTGTGCATTTTCAGTTGTTTCTCTGTTATAAATTCTATGATATTTTTCTTTCTTTTATTACAGGACAGCATAAAACACATCCAAAGTGAAAACAAAGAAAATGTCAAATGTAAATATTTTGTGACTCAGGATAAAAGTAGTGAAATAGATTCAAACACAACACGTAAGTACAAATGCACCGTGTACATGTATATTGTATTATTTCTTGCATAGTAACATCTGCCTTGACAGAACATACACTGAGAGAAAAGCAGGGTCTTAAATGACATTTTTAGCAGAACCTCTTGAAACACTCTTCAAAAATCACTTTTTTGGTGATGGGGCCAGGTGACCTATGAGGACAGGTTCTATGGTAGGCTTCAAGTAGGTTGTTGATGTTGTTGTTGAATTTTTTTTTGGGAATGGTCACCATTTGAGCTTGAAGGGCTACAAATTTGGCCCGTGCTCGGTACTGACAATTTCTGTGCAGTGAGAGGCTTCTTTATCCTGCTGACATTTATTGCAGCAGCGGATCTCGGTTTACATTTCCTCATTTGAAGGACAGGAATGAGGAAAGGCCAGCTGCCTCCAATCAGCGGACTCAAACCCCACAATCTAAATGGTATGGTATTGTATTGTTGTTTAACGTCCCACTCAAGAATATTTCACTCATATGGAGAGGTCACCATAGGCCAGTGAAGGGCTACAAATTTTGCCTATGCTCAGCACGTATGGCCATAGAGCAGGGAGGGTTCTTTATAACATGCCAACACCTACTGTGACACGGGCCCTCGGTTTTTACTATCTCATCCAAAAAACAGGGACGGCCAACCACAGCGTGGCACTATGTGGATTTGAACCCCGGACCCATGAATTCAAAGTTGAACACGCTAAACACTCGGCCATGGCGGCCCCCATGGCTCTCAGTTAAACAACATTGAATGATAAAACGAAAACAAAACCAGGTCAGTCCTTCAAGGTCAAGGTCAAATATGACACCACACACATTTATCTGTACATTTTGACTGATTTACTGATTTATATAGACATTGATGTTTTCAGATGGAAGAATATCATCAGAGGATGTGATGGCTGCTGTTCAGTACGTACAGTCGGACAACTTCTTGACCTTTATATGTGGACCAGGTCAAATGATCACGGACATGGAGGACTTGTTGATACAGAACAATGTCAACAAGAACAAAATTATGTATGAAAAGTGGTGGTGATTCATGTCAGGTGATGCTATAAAGAAATCCACATATAAGACACCACCATTAATGTCAACGAGAACAGAATTAAGTGCGAAGAGTAGTGGCAATTCATTTAAGGCGATGCTATAAAGAAATCTACATACAAGATGCCACCATTAATGTAAACAAGAACAGAATTATGAATGAAAAGTATTGGTTCACTTGAGGCAACACTATAAGGAATCGGTGTGCAAGATGCCACCAGTGGCCAAAATACAAAATGGTGTTAAATCTGACTCAGAGCATTTCCGCCATAAATATGCAATTATGCCAGAGTGATTTTCCAGCAATAGAAGGATAAATCCAATATTTATGGCAAAATTTCTTGATTAGTCATTCTATTTGTTTACATTGTGAAAACTGAATTGAGCCATAAAGTATTCATGATGTCGAGGAAGTGTGTCTCAAGTAAAGTTTGAAGTTTTTCAGCAAAATGCTCATTAAGAGAAATTTCTAGTCTGAAGTTTTGAATGGTTTCTTGTTAATAATTTATGGCTTTTTAAAAGGGTAACAATGTTCTTGGTAATGAGAGACAATTTGAGCCATGTTAAAGATGAACTTCCATGGATGGTACATGTAGCTAGTGCAGTGGGGCCTGTCGTGGGATACCACTCCTACAGCCATGGAAATTTGGTGTTCCAGGACAGGTGGTCTCACATGACATCTCATTTTGTTTATATGATAATTTAAAAAGAGACTGTCTTACAAGTGGTCTATCAAGACAGGTGGTCTCTTATAACAGGTTGTCTCAAGACAGGTGGTCTCCTACATGTACAACCGTGGTCTCTCAAGACAGGTGGTCTCTTACAACAGTGGTCTCTCAAGACAGGTGATCTCTTACAACAGTGGTCTCTCAAGACAGGTGGTCTCTTACAACAGTGGTCTCTCAAGACAGGTGGTCTCTTACAACAGTGTTCTCTCAAGACAGCTTTTACTATGGCACACCTATTGCAACAAGAGCCTCTCTGAGGCACATCATACACCTGTCACAAGTTTTGTCACAGAGAAATGACAAAAAATGAAAACAATGATTTTGTGTGCTCTGGACAAAGGAAGAAAATTAATTTTTAACATAGGGCAATAACTCTGTAAAAACTGTAGCTAGAGTCACGGTTCTTGGACACTGCACTGCGCCTTGTGATGGTCTTGATGTGTATGAAGTTTCATGAATCTATCATGCACTTTTTTTAGAGTTATGCTCCAGACAAAAAAGTTAATAGACTGTCGGACGGACGGACAGACAGACGGACAACGCCATACCATAATGCGTCCTGTCATTCGACGGGCGTATAAAAATTATTGGATCATTTGACTGTTAGAATTCAGAAGTGATTACAATGGTACAGATTTATATTCCTATGAGTACAATTGATATTAAAATAAATGATGAGGTTGAACTACTTCTCTATGTTAATCATAAATGTGGCTGTCATTGTAAATAAATACAATGGAACCTTGCTGTTAAGACTTAACAAGTAACTGACTAAAATTGTTTCGATTAGCAAGGTGGTCTCCTAAGTGAGGTTTAAATAGTCTAGAATAAGGATAGGCAGGCTGAAATTTGATGACCTCTATTGTGAAGTGGTCTCTTAGGTGAGGTAGGTCCCACTGTGTATATATATGTACTAGCAGAATTTATTGTTGATTTCTGTATAATGACAAAAGTATGTTTTCATCAAGTTTTCCCAATTCCTTGTTGATATACTGCATGAGCATTTTTCACCAGTCTCTACAATTTCAGTTAGACGCAGATTTGAGAATGTGCTACCAACCTCTGGCCTTTACGGTATGCGAATGAGGGATCCTTCATGCACCAACATCAATCCTGACGCAAGACCTTTTGTTTAGCTATCTCATCCAAAGGACAGGGAAAAATCACCTGCATGTACATCGGGACTCAAAGACTGTGGGCTTGTCGAAAGGTGAGAACTGCAGGCCTACCCCAAGGCCCATTTTCCTCTCTGCAGGTTTTCTCTACTAATGAAGTCAATTTCACCAAACAATTTTGTGCATGACTGAAAATGTTGAAATGTGGTTTGTAGAAATAAAAACAAACAAGCACACATTCCCATGTACAGTGGAACCTGTCTCTGAAGACCATCCAAAAAGAGAATTGCTTGGTCGTATTGGTGGTTAATGTTTCACTCATGAATCTTTCACTTATATGGAGACGTCATCATGTGCCGATGAAGGGCGGCAAATTTGACCTATGCTTGGCACTTATGGCCTTATAGCAGGGAGGTTCTATATTATGCCAACACCTACTGTGATACAGGAACTTGCCAGAGGGAGAGCCTATAGTGGTTGTTATAGACAGGTGGCCTTTATATAAAGGTTCGCAACATGAATATAGAAAAACAACAGGTATTTGTTATCAAGTGTGATTTATTTCTTTTCTTTGATGATTTCCATCAGAAATGTCTTAATTATCTACAAATGAGTCATTCATCTTGATGATCATTCAAATATTCTAATTCGATTCTACCTATCATCCACCTCGCTTCTACCATACATAAACTTCCGACAGATGATAAACAAATCAGATTTCCACTTCTAAGTTTGGAACATTGAAGAGCAACTCATGTTACCAAGGTGATGACAATATTTACAACTAACTACTCTAAAAATGTGACATAAAAAAAGGAAAAGGAACCTCGTTTTTGTACATTTCACTGCTGCATGGCCATGAAGACTGACATCGCTAAAGTACCTCTTGTTGGATAATATGGAAGAACGACTCGACTCAAAATTGCAAAACGGAGAAAGTGTAGTGTTGACTTATACAGTCGAGCCTCGTTAATTTGGAATCTCCTACTCGGAGGCAAATTGTCTGGACAAATAAAGTGTCCACATCACTGGAAAGAATCTTCCATAACTGCAAATGTAATTTGAAAATTTTATCCCCGACCAATCTCATTGGGAAAGTGATGCATCTGGATTGACGAGGCTCGACTGTATTCATAATGTTAATTTTCATGGCCGTCTAATTAAGTAATGAAAGAAGAAAAGAAAAAAACATACAAAAACAAACTAATTGGATAATTACAGTATTTGGTGCATAATCCCTGAGTGGTTGTTTCCATTGAGTGCACACATAAAGGTTGTGTAGTTTAGTTTTGCTGGTTTGAAACGATATTATACATGTAGAATTTGTTCACACTAAGATGTTGTACTGGAATTCAAGACATGCCCGCCAAATGATATATTGAAAAAAAATTGTCCTCGCTATTACCGCCAACAGATGCTTAAACTAATTTAGTTTGTCTTCGAAATAAATGCCCGCCTTCCTTTTTGTGAATCAAAAATATTACAGTAAACGGAATTCTTCTCATCTTAAATATAAAAAGTATCTTTTAATAGATCCGAATTAAATCTTAATTCATGAAGTTTGAGGTGTTTGAATTTTTCCCCCAATCAAAAGAATTACCCTAGTTGTGAGGTAATAATCCCTTGCAATTTTGAATTTGTGAAATTTCATAATGCATATATTTCTGGAATTTAACATTAGATTTTTCTATTTCTTTGTATCCGTGGAAACGGAAATCGACATGAGCATGTAAAATGGGTTCGTGAAAATATTACTCTAGTGTTACTCTTAAATTCTGATGTCTAAATTCTGACCTATTTTTACGTAATGTTCTGCAATTGTTATGAAACTATATCTATTGCCTAATTTCAAATGTTTACGTGTATTACATAATTCATTTGTTACTAATAACCAAGTTTCGAGTTCATTCGGAACACGGATTAGTGTCTATAATTAAATGTGCATTTAGCAATTTGTTCCCAATACACAGTTTCAATATTTGTATGAATTAAGTCACAATGAGATTTAATCTTGCCATTCTTTTGATTTATTCAAAATGTTTCACATGAAACCGATTAGAATTTTTCTTTGTTAGTTTAGTCTCGTGTGAGACACCTATCGTTCATTGAATAGACCCTTTAACTGTAACTGCGGTCCTGTGATTTAACAGATTCCCGGAAAACGAGGTCGAGAAACAATCAGTTACTTTAACCACGTCTTTGTTTATGCGAGTATCTGTATCATTTTCAAGTATCTGTATCATTTTCGGACCAAAATCACAGAACCACAGTTACAGTTAACACAGAACAGAGAAAAATTACTAACATCAACTATCCCAAACCTGAAGTTTAATAATTTTGGAACCATTTCTCGTAAGCCTTTTCTAATCAGAAAACGAAAACAGTATTCCGGGTGAACAAGAAACTTAGTTATCATTTAGATAAAAAACGTAGCTAATATTCCGTAAATCTATCAATACTAAATAAAGGTATACATGTAATTTGATCACCACATAGTTTCACAATTTTACAAAAGAATTTCCATATCTAATTGTTCAAATAAATATTAAATATGGTAAAAATATATATAAAAAAGAATTTAAAGATCTTTGTTTTAAGGCAAATTGAGGCAATAACAAAAATAGTAGAATAATGATTATGTACATGTACAAATCTTCATCATCCACTCAAATACACATAAATTTACTTATTGTTGAACGAAAAAAAAGAAGAGAATTTCAAAATATGAAAAAATTGATACTGAATTACTACTACCCTAACTGATTTTTGTAAAATACAATACTATAAAATAACCATATGTTGCATTTATACTGTAGTGAAAACATTTTCAAATATGAATAATGTGACGTCAATTTCTGAACTGATTTTCGAAAAAGAGTATGCATTAACATAACACCAGTGTTGTAATTAAATTATAGCAAAGATCCCATTATATTTAATAACTCCTTTGAGGGCCAATGAGTTCTTCTTTACAAAGGTCAAGGGTCATAGAAAGGTTATGGTCATAAATAGTAGGAACAGCCACATTATTCACCTTGTTTTTATTTTGGTTTAAGGCAGGCTTTACTGTACAGACCACATTTTCCATGGCTGTAGGGATGGTCTTTCAAAACTCATTCTACTGTATAGACCACATTTCCATGGCTGTAGGGATGGTCTTTCAAGACTCATTCTACTGTACAGACCACATTTCCATGGCTGTAGGGATGGTCTTTCAAGACTCATTCTACTGTACAGACCACATTTCCATGGCTATAGGGATGGTCTTTCAAGACTCATTCTACTGTACAGACCACATTTCCAAGGCTGGAGGGGTGGTCTGTTAAGACCTGATCTATTGTACTACATGTATGTCTACGACCCTTGCATATCCTTTTTCTATCCCGTAGACAGTACTGATAGGGAATTGGCTGCCAGTAAAACACCCTTAAAAGATTACTGCAAAATAGTGAAACAGCTGACTAAAA
>JACSZP010002082.1:0-18389 GCA_016161895.1 Pinna nobilis
CAAACCTAAGGCCAGCAGAAGTTGTTGAAAAATTCTTCAGTTTTCAAGGACTAATCAGGCACATTTTCATTATAATTTCATCAGAACTGACAAACGTTCAATGATCATTAAAAACCTGTTATATATATTTAAAAGCTCATAAATTCAGTTCTACATACCAAATTTGAAGACATTCTGACTTTAGAGATGGTATTTTTAGCCATTTGATCAAATTTCTTTTATTATCAATGACAGTCATCTTTATTGGTGGGTGGGGATGCCGGACACAATGTTTAGAGGAGACAAACCGAGGACTAACAGGCAAAGGTTCATTGGTATTGGGCTCCTGGTTTCTGACAAGAAGATCATTGAATATTGTTCACATATTTAGGCCTAATATGCATAAATATGTCAAAATTGTCAAAAGTTCAGTTTTCATTTAAAAACCCGTAAGATATATTTAAAACCTTATTGCAATTTTAATTACCATATTTGAAGACATTCTGACCTTAAGTAAAGTAGCTATAGCCAGTTGAAAAAAATCTATTTTTAGCAATGGTGGCCATCTTGGATGGTGGGTGGGGATGTCCGACACAGTTTTGAGAGGGGACCATCTGTGAACCAATCAGGCAAAGTTTCATTTCTTTTGGGCTTCTGGTTTCCGACAAGAAGATTTTTGATTTTTTTCTCGCATATTTAAGCCTTATTTGTATGAATATGTCAGAATTTGCAGTAGTTCAATCTTCATTTAAAAATCCGTAATACATATTAAAAAGCTCATAACTGCAGTTATAAATACCAAATTTGAAGACATTTTGACTTTAAATAAGGAAGTTATAGCTATTTGAAGAAATTTCTATTTTTTAGCAATGGTTGCCATCTAAGTTGGTGGGTGGTTATTCCGACACAATTTTGAAGGGGACCACCCAAGGACCAATCAAGCCAAGTTGGCTCAAAATGCCCTGGTGATTTCAGAGGAGAAGATTTTGCAATAAAGTCAACGCCGACGACGACGACGCCGACGATGACGTCGGACGCAAAAGTGATGACAATGACTCACATGGCCCACTGGGCCAGGAGAACTAAAAAGGACGGGGTAAGGTATGTTTAAAGTGGAACCAATCCCTCATCATCTGTTTTACAGATGTACCAAATCGATCAACCATGTTATGATGGCGACCATAAATTTATTCTTCACTAACGTGCTGTCTCCACAAAGTTTGAACTTATCAATTGAAATATTTGAACAATTGATACAATGAAAATACACTTGGAATAATAAATGATAGTATTTCTTTCAATTGAATTTTTCTGCAATTAATTCCATCTATCTATTCTTAAATATGGGCATTATAAATTACGCTTGTTCACTAAACAGCATATCAATTGTTAAAATAAATACGAATTTAAGGGTTTTTTTGGACTAGAGAGGATAATTTGTTTTTTCTGTTTTGGTGTGAACATAGAAAGAGTGATGGGTTTTATTCTCTCCGCTTTCATTAATCTTTTGGTTTTCTTAAAATAGACTTGATTCTGTATTCGATTAATAACGGACGTTTTTCATTTTCCGCAATGCGAGGGTGTTATAAAAAATGCTTAACTGCTGCTGCCAAACAAGTTTTTTCCTCAAATTTCGCATTTACTTTCCTATTATGTCATCCTTGTAAGGCGCTGGTTAAAGTTGATATTGTTTGCCAATGATTCCAAGCGTATATAGTGATCATTGCAATTTATAGCCGTTTTCTTTTGTTTTTTTTGTGTGTGTTTTTGTTGTTTTTTAAGTTTTTTTTTTCACTTTTGTAGAGTCATTTCATTCCGAAACATCAGAGCGATGCAAAGTGTACAATCGCTACCGTAGCATTTGGAACATTTATATGTCTTTTGAACCTTTCATATGAAGCTAACAAAATATGCCTACCTTTCTTTTTAAGATTCGAAATCGTGAATGAAACATACAGGTGCGGTAGTTGTTCGATATACTTTTCAAACATAAATGCATTTCAATTTGAATAAATTTCCAACTGAAAGGTTTATTCGGTATGGCAAGAAAAAATATATATACATTAAAATTTATAACAATTCATATGTATCCATATAAGTGAAATATTCTTGAGTGGGAGAGTTGCTTTCCCTTCCTGAGCACCTGAACTCACCCCCGGTTTTAGTGGAGTTCGTGTTACACTATTTTTAGTTATTAGTGTATTTGTGTATTTATGTTTGTAATTTTGTCTCCTTTTTGTTTTGGCAACGATTTTGTCTGTCGTTGACTTATTCTAGTTGGAATGCCCCTTGGTATCTTCTATTTCACCCATTTCAGTGTTTGTTCTACACTGTGGTTTGGTTGACCGTCCGTTACAGAATATCTATGTTACATTTGAAGAGGAATATGCCCCCTTGTCGTATAGTTTTCCTCGTTGGTTTACCGGATTATACCATGACTTCGAAATTTAACCATGACCTAGTTGACCAATATGAAATATCGATTTTACGGATAATGAGGGATATGTTACCCTTATTATAACCTAATCCCGACCTTCTTTAACCGTTTAAGGCTATCATCGAATTATACATTTTCTTTTATTCTAAATATAGGAGACACGACGGATGCCGCACACTTGAACAGGAGTTGCTTACCTTTCCGGAGCACCTGAAATCATCCCCGGTTTAAGAGGGTTTCTTGTCACTTTATTTATAGTTATAAGTGTAATAGTTCTTATAGCTGTTTCACGTATTCTTAGTTTATTTTATTGTTGTGTGCTTTTCTTGAATCAATTAAACAATCAACTGACGAGTGTTTCAATTCCAATTGAAGCACGACTAAATTGAAATACAGTCTAGCATACCTTAGTGACCCACTGGATTAAAAGACTTTTTCATTTATGTGATCTAAATGTTTGGTTCCCAAGAATGTTTTGTCCTAAATAAATTACCTAAATTAATAGACTACCTTTCATATGTGACACTTTTTGCATATAAAACTGTTTTTTTGAAGTTAAGTTTGTATCATCGGCCTAAACTATACCTGTCGTGTGGAATATATATCGTAAAATTAAAATGTTGGCTGAAGTAAATAATCTAATGTACATTTATATATGGATGAAAGTTTATTGTGTTCAAAACTTATTATTAACAAGAACTTCAAGGTTATGTAAAAGATGGTTCCCTGTATTTATGAAGAGACATTGAGGGGCCTCCTTGGCCGAATGGTTAGCGTGTTCGACTTCAAATCAAAACGAGATTCGGATACGGGTAGCGCCACTCCGCGGTTGGCCGTCCCTTTCTTTCGGATGAAACAGTAAAAACCGACGTCCCATGTCACAGTAGGTGTTTGCACGTTAAAGAACCCTCCCTGCTCTACGGTCATAGGTGCCAAGTATAGGCAAAACTTGTCGCCCTTCACAGGCACAAGGTGATGTCTCCATATAAGTGAAACATTCTTGGGTTGGACGTTAAACAACAATACAACAACAACAACAACAACAACACGAAGAGACATTGAAATTAACGAGTGCTCCAAATTGTGTCTATACTAGACGCTTATGGCCTTCGATCAGTAAGGATATTAATCTATCAACACTTGTGACAAGGAACCTAGATATTTTAGTGTGTCATCACATAAAAAGTCAGCCGTTCTGCCGAGGCTTGAACACAAGACCTCTATATGTGAAGACCACTGAGCCAATTCAGCTGTCAAAGAATGGCTGACAGAAGATACCTTTAGATACTACATTCATATAAACATTAACAGTTACATATGATCCCTATTTTTCCTCTTGAGAAGGGATCACTTTTCACAAACTGCATCTAAAGCAGAATAGTCACTGAAACTATTTTCTTTCGACCGTTGCACAAGACACATTATGTGGACCCCAATTCTTGTAAAACATGAAAATAGCCTAAAGCTCAATCAATAAATATAGATATGGAAAAAAGCGCTCTTATATTAGAAACTTATATCTGTGTAGTAAAATCAACACGATGTTTGATGCCTTATCTGGTGCTAGCGTTATCCAAATTATATATTTATCAAGACTCAATTGCATATCTCAATTCATAATAATCTGTCATTAATTATTTTCAATAAAATGTCATAAACTAATTGGACTACCGCATGCACAGAGATTTGACACCTTATTATGGAAACAAGTGGGTAACATTTCTCATTAAAAAAGAAAAAGAAAACTGACTTCTTTGATTCACTATGTTTTTATTAAGCTCGGGGAATTTCACTGCTATCAAAAGAATGGTAGGATTTTCCTCAGATTGTGAATCAATACAGTTGTAGAAGATGGAAATAAATGAATATTTGGTTAATTGACCAACAATAACGGTGCAAGTTTTCGCTCAGAACCAGACAAAAGGGAGTATGAGGAAGGTTAAATGATACTAGAGCTATTAGCAATGTAACGAAGTATTGAAGTCAGAACACATATATCAGTCCCTGACGATTTATCCGATGTCTAGGGTTGATGAGAACCGTGCACGGTTTATTTATATGTTTTCTTATACAGTTCCGATCCCGACTTCATTATTATAGCCAAATGTCCTTTTAAAATGGCGGTTCTATTTCATGAATCGTTAGACCTTCGCATTTATCAATCAAATCGACAGACATTCCCTCCATTGCCGTCAACAAATGTGTAACCCATAATCAAAGACGGTTAATGCTGTGTTGATAAATAACAAGACCGAAGTCCAATCCTCTAAGCTATGTAACAAAGCTTTCATTTAATTTGAGGTATATAAGGGGTATACTAAATGTCATTGTAGAGCTTTTTTTCTACTAATTTTCTCCCCTCCCTAAAAACACCAAAATAACTCTATTTACAATAATATCCTATAAAAGAAATCTTTTTGATATTTTCATTGGAAATATTTTTTTTCACGTAATTTCTTTCCTCCATACTATAACAGAATCTAAGAGGTGGGATGCAGAGGAGAATTTCCGTTAATTAATAAACATACGTCAGACTAAACATCTTTACAGCAAAGTTGAAAACCAATAGCGGTATTTGCAGAGAGCATTGTCTCCGGAAAATTTGATTATACGCTACAATGGACGAGTGAAGTGAGGCTTTCATGTTACAACTAGGGTTATTATTCGGGAGTTTTCATCACTAATGGAATTCGGATTTAGTCAATCGGTAATTACGTAGTCGTAGCGCGTGTTTCTGTTCTGCCGCCGATGAATTTTAATGAATGCGTTCAATGTTTTCCAATTCATTTTATTCATTGTAATTGTGACGTGATTATATAATGATGGTAACAATAAACAAGACAATAGCTACCTTTCATAATTCACATTGTCCTTGTGTTAAGCTACACAAGATATTAATAAAGGCGGAAATGAAAAGCACTATTGCACATTAAATCGTGAACTAAGTCATATGCAAGAATAATTCTGCATGCTGGTTAGCAAAATTCAAAATTTGATTTAAAAATTAAAAGCAATGTTTTATGTTTCTTTGTTCTTTAACTAGTTTTAGCAAGTTTTCATATGACACATTATATAAAAGTGACACTTTGTGAAACCTAGAATTCATAATGAACATTGCGTTACTACATGAATATCATACCTAATCAAGCACATGCCGAATGGTTGTGATGGGCGGAAGTTGTCATTACCAAANNTACTTTTACTTAAGTTCATAACATTCAGAATGTATGACTTGAGTAATCACATGCGCAAATGTCTTTTAAAATGAGTTTTTATTTTGAATTATTATTAGCAATGGTGTTTATTTTACTAGTATTTTACTGTGTTAAGCTCTTTCTCGGCACGGGATCTGTGCAGACAAGACAGTAGTCATGTAGTAGCCAGAACTAGAATCCTCGCTTTTTTATATCATTCACGCGGACCGATCACGTATGATCCATGATGATCAAACACCACTAAATAAGGGGGAATTTGGTTGGTAACGAAGGTGTAGGGGAACAGAGATACTGTTTCGGATGTTAAATGTTATATGATTGTTATAATGCAGTTCTTTTAATTGAATATTATAAATTGACTGGTGAAATATTGAAAAAGCATGGAATGTTCAAAATTGCTGAAAATGACATTTTTGGTTCCTTGAAGTAGATCTATGTCAGCGACATGTATGCGATAGCGATATGTTTGAATTTATTAAAAATTATTGAAGGGGCGTGCTATCAATCGATATCAAGTTCTTGTGCATTGGAACGCCGGTAACAAAGGGTATCTGAAGAAACGTTAACATTGTCGCGTAATGAAAAACTATGTAAGGGTGTCCAACCGATCTTATTTTACTGAAAAACCGGAACTGGAAACTTAGACATTACAACCAGGAGTCATGACCGGTCCAATAAAAAGGGATTTACAAAACATTATCTGTTCAGAGTATTTGTTTAAGTGAAGATGAAGCTGAGTTACCATGTCTTCTGATATTATGTAAAAACCTTGTTTTTCTGTTTGTTTTAATCAATCAAAGAGGCATTATCCTAATGAAATCAGTTCACAAGCACGTAAAGTTGAACTAGACAAGGAAAAAACCTTGTGTATAGAAATATATAGTGCCGTCATAATACCAAAACGGATAATTTTAACAGGTGTGGCATAAATTATTTTTTTCTAAAAGCAGGAGGAAGTGCAGAATCGACGGTTAAAAGGAATAATTTTCTTTCTTTAGCTATAATGAGAATAAAATTTGAAACGGAAAATAAAGGTCAATGCCGAAAAGAGTCGCAACTTGATTTAGAAATCGGTTATTTGCTAACCTTTTTTTGTTTAAAAATTTGCAGCGGAAACCCATAGTTTTTGCAAGGACGTTCTGAATGAAAACAAATTTGCTTCAATTAGAAAAAACGGATATTTATTCATTTGAAACTCATATCCGTGAATAAAGTAAAAATATAGGGTAATTGATGTATGCAAATTTCTTTATTTAGAAGCATGATATGGGAATTTTTGAATTATTCGGATGATGAATCACAGACGAGATGACCTGGTTCATATTATAACAAGGTGTCCTAAATAACATTTTACATGATATGACAAATCTTACGATAGCCGCCATGGCTAAGCGGAAGATAGGTCAACTTCAGACCGTGAGGTTTAGGGGTCGAGCCTTCCCCTCTCTCTAATGCTTCGACACTAAAAATGTCCACAGCATCAGAGGTATCTGTTCACAATAAAATCGACCCTAGATTTACGACCATTACTTGATGAAACTTATTCTGGATTCGAAACATAGTGACACGACTGGTGCCGCTCCCAGAACAGAGGCTGCTTACCCTTCCTGAGCACCTGAGTTCATCTCGAATTTCAAGGGGTTCGTCTTACTGTACTTTCGGTTCTTTATGGGTTGTTATATGGATTACTGTTTGTAGTATCGTTGTTGTCATTCTGTTCTGTACTTTAAATTGTTGAATTTTGGATGCCCCCCTCGGTAACGTCAAAAAAGCTCTTTTTAATAAGTGAATGGATCACACTGTTTCTATGCTCTGTGGCACGAAAATCTGAACATAACTCTATCCAGGTAAAAATATATGATTGTCTGATTGATCATTTTGAAACATTTGCATTTGTGCAGTAATCAGACCAAAATGAGTTGGGCTGATTAAGGAGGCATATGGAACTAGTCTCTATCTGCTTGTACTAATGGAGTCATATGCTCGTGCAATTACGTAAGAATTCGTATCGCAAAACAAAATCCTCGCTTTACATATCCTTACATGACCTATATATTGACCATCTTTATCTTTTCTCGCAAACGAAAATGTCTTGCAAATAAATGTATCACTACGTAAAATCTAAAATTCCACAAAATTCACTGATTTACAAAGTAATTTTAGAAAAAGCAATTTTCCTGTTTTAATTAACAATTGGTGCATTAACATAAGTTAAAAATCTTCTGTTATAATTTTGCTTACCTAATTAATATTGACCACTAATTCTGGGATGAAAAAAACAAGTTTTGTTGTAAGAGAGAATTACCCTTGTAGCACTTGAATTAACACACTGAAGCACTTGTATTAGGAATAAAGAAGCTGTAACATAATGCTACATTGCGCAGGAGTGCTTCTATAAAACAGAAGAAAAGACCACTAAGAATTTCATTTTTTGTATGAAGCCAACAGTTTAATGAGATCTTTCGTTTTGTTGTGGTGTAAAACAGTCTGATATCTTGAAGACACCATTCCGTGGAATAGAAAAGCAGCTGGTTTGTCGCCATGGAAAGTCTGAATAAATTTTAAAAATGCATAAGATTATTCGAATATCTGAAAACTTTGACAAACTACGAGTTAAACTCTAAAGAACAATTGTGAATTCCAAATGTAATGATTACCCACAAAAAGTCAGCTTCACCTGTTATACCTGACAGGATCACAGCAAAGCTTAGGGACAATTCAGAAACATCAACCATATTCAAATTTCCGTCAATCGTTATATTATATGAACACACACACGTTAATTTCTTATATAAAATAATAGATACTAGGGCACGAATTAACAAAGGAGTAAGTGGATTATTTACAAATTAGGTGAATATTGGACAAACATGGACCTGTGAAATTGCAGGAGAGAGCTTAGGGCCAATATCTGGATCGTTGTACATTACATCACTTTAGTATGAGTGGGGGTTTGCATATTATCAAGAAATAGTGTCATATCTGCAGTTGTAAAAGGTTGTTCGGTAAACAGATATCGATGAAAGAGGAAGCCGTACTGCATCCAAGGTTTTATGTAGCTTCCTTTAAAATAGGTTCATTGAATAGCCAATAAAAGGGCTTCCGAATAATCTCGTAAAATTATAAAATTCCGTGCAACTTTATCATAAAATGAATTTTATAAAGTTCAGCCCGGTTTTGTGTTTTGGATTTTGCACATTTTTTACCAACAAAAGGACCATCAAGGTCGTTCGCCAAGTCCTTCATACCCTAATTACAATCCTGTAAACTTTAAGGCCTTTTAGTGCGAAAGATTAATGGACATTATATTGATCAGATAGCATTGCATTGGAGAATACGTGGAAATTAATTGGTGACTGCACGCTCTCTAGACAATGCATTCATCTCCACAGTATGTTTTATCGCCTATCTATCAATTAATGAGCAACCCCAATAATGACCGGTTCTGATTATCTTCATGTTAATTTCTTTTCTGTATACATTTTGTATACCAGAAAAATGTCATACCTATTTTTAAATAGTGCCGATCGCTAGGGCAGTTTTGATATATTTGCATCAAGTTTTGAAATACTTTTTGGAGATTACTTTGATACCATTCTCTAGGACAAAATGTTTGCTTTGGTGTGATACACTGTAACGTCAATACAACTTTTTTTTATATTTGTTGGCAATTTTCTGTATTTTCACGTATCCTTGAAAACCAATTGAAGTGGTATATTCTCTATTTTGTTCATGCTAATACTTTCTATTAAGGATCCGTATATGAATGTATTTTTAGGGAAATATATACATGTAATACATTTACGATGTCAATTGTTATCAGAAACTTGTTAACAAAATTATTCCCTCAGATGTAAACCATTGAATGCAAAATGAGAGATATTGAATTTAGTAATAGTCCGTAGAACAATATATAGAGCTGTTGAATGCATGACAAGCAAGGACCTTTGAATATTCATAAAAGGGACCAAGTGTTATGGTAGAATCGGCATCTCCCGTGACCAGTCAAAATACTGAGTCAAAGTCGTGTTAAATGTGTGATATACAGTCTCACCTGATTTAAGAGACCATCTAAGTGAAGGATCCAAAAAGGTAATTTATGACATGTGGTCTCTTTCTTCAGGTAACTTATATAGAAAAAGGTAATTTTGGGATCCATACTTTTAGGTAATATGAGACAGGCAGTCATTTAATTCAATGGGTCAAATTCAATTCAAGGCAGGTTAGACTGTATGGCAAAAACTAAGATACAGGTTTCTGTCTCTTTAATCGTCTAAAAGGTACAGTCATACATTCAGAGAATTCGAGAATAATTTCATGTATTGATCATTCCATCATTCATTTAGGGATTTTGTCGTACGATAAGTGCGACTTTCATCCTCATTAATTGAGACATCTCAGGTGCTTGGAATGTGCATCAGCGCTTGTTAACAGGTGGATTGGAATTGTTTTAAAGATTAGGTAGCTCTATTATCAGTGATGTTTTGAAGTTAAGAGACAAAAGTAATTCATCCGTAGTGGTTTATAAAAATTAATAATTTACAATTTAACATAATGTTTTTACGCAAAGTCGGTTTATTCAGGTGATTTCGAAGAAGCTGTCAGTAGTGACAAGATCGATAAGAGGTTAAGATTCTATATCATGTATTGTAGAACACACACGGTGTTTAAATGATCAAGAAAGTGAGGGCCTATGTTACCGAGAAGTCAGAATAGTACTCTTCCTATAATAAAGCTGTTCGTATCTGGTTTGCTTTCATGTTAAATTCAACTCTGTTGTTGTTTTGTTTTACTTACAATTGTACTCAAGGAAGACGATTTTGTTCAATTGAGTTTGTCTATGACCGGACCCCAATCCAAATCAATGAAAACTTGACCCCAAGATACGACTTAAAGATTGTCGATCAAATGCCAAAATTTGTCAAAGATGATAAAAAATCGACCCAGAGTTCTTATGCAGAGTAAGAGTCTTGCACAAAATAGCCTGCCTTTTTTTGTGAATAAGACAGCCAATAAGTTAATAAGTCCTTTGCCTTTTATCATTAAAACATTCTAAATGTCGATATGCATGTACTAATAAGTTATGAGACATCTTGATTCATTTTAGGACCTTCTAAGAAATTTGAAAAAAATAAGTGTATTATTGACGAAATATAAAATAAATGAACTTTTTGCTTACTCACGTCCCTTAAGATGTTATATTATGAGATATATAAAGAAACGCAGATTTGTTTCTGTAATTTTTACATGTTCACTGCTTACAAATCAATTTTGATAAATTTTGCTACAAATATTATTTCGAGGAAAGTGAAAAAAATGACAGATTAAGTAAGCCTTCACAGACAACTCGAGTAACATGCCATTACTCAAACTCCAACATTCTGAAGAAGTACGTCACCAGGATATTTATCAAAATCACGTGACATATTTCGCCAATATTGTAAGATAGTTATCATTCTCTTTAGAATGGATGAGAAAATCATTATCGCAATTTCGATCCGGGAAAATGACAGAGCAAATATCTTGAAACAGATCGTAAAAATAGTCATTAGCTAATATTCACACTTGTCGTCGATCATGCAGCTTGAACAAGTATATGCTCAAGGCAGAAAATTCAGTTTAAAAGAGGTTTCATCTTGTACAGTGACCTATTTTGACGTATCTATTTCCGGCGGTACAAGCGCCCGAGACGTCACCGGTTTTGGGTAGCGATTGTAATTACTGGTCCATCTATTACGAAATGTCATTTTTCCCCATGTTGCTTGCGTTTGACAAACGGGATATTTACATCTGGAAAAATTAGTGACAGAGCAGACATATTGCTTTGTTAGTTTTGTCTCTGTGTATTGTAAGATCTTTCCAAATTATCTATATGAAAGGAAAAAGTGAGTCAGAGGTTATACCTAGCAAATATATACAAAGATGATGAAACCACTTTCCGGGGAGGTAATTCCTTTTATGAAACTGGCCTCCGTGGCAAAGTAATTGGCGTGTCTGGCTACGATTCCCGAGGTTCGAGCCCAATCCACGTGATGGGTGGCTGTCCCTGTCTTTCGAATGAGACAGTAAAAACCGAGGTCCAATGTCACTGTCGGTGTCGCCACGTTAAAGAACCATCCTTGCTGAACGGCCTTAAAAGCCCTTCACCGGCACACAGTGACGTCTCCATAAGATTCTTGAGTGGTACGTTTAACAACAATTCAACTAATATCCCTTTTACGGGGCCTATTAAAAATAGTTGAAATCTAAAAGATGTATTTAGTTGCTCCATGGTGGAAGTGACAAGTTAAATGTGTTTTTAAAAAGGTTTTTAGAGCGCATCAGAAGGGAAAAAGTTTTCCTTTATTCGAAACTGCACAGATAATTTGAGTGATAAAAAATGCAATTTATGATATAATATGAAACTAAAAGAATATTTCCTCCTATTTTGTTTAACTTTTAATCGCTGTCAAAGTATATTTCTTGAATCATATTCTACTCTTTTTCAATAAATGGTTCATTGCTTTGGGAATCATAAACAGTAGCCGTCCTGTATCTTTTTAATATATAAAAGTTTGATAAGACTTCAAAATGATTTGTTACTTCAAAATGTTCTTTTCAATTTAGGATATATTTCAGATAGCTGGAAGTTAAAATTAATTCACAACAAAAGATAAAAGTAAAATTAAGGTTGCTTGCCACTGTGCAGCCAATTTACCAGCCGGCAACTGTCACCTGAAACTAGATATGATAGCGAATAGAAACTAGCTATAATTTTGAAGAATGTTATACTTACCATTCTGTTGGTTCCTTGTTTATGTTACTTCCTCGATCACTTATTTGCTGTAACTCGAACGGAAAGGATAAAGTTAAGTTCAGTAGCATACAGAATACAAGTATTATTGAGGCAACTAGTGCAGACAGTTTGATAGACATTTTCAGAAAATTGTATCAAAGTTAGCCGAAATAGCACAAACTTTAGATTGAAAAAAACCCTCTATAATTTTCTTGTGGAATGAATCAATCGTCAGGACGAACACTTCGTGTATTTCTCTACTACAACGATCCAGTAATATGTCGGTAGTCACTAATTCTATCCTGTAACTATAATTTAGGGTATCGTTTGTTTCTTTTCAATATGCACGTGAATTATGATTTTCCTCTTGAAACTCTTTGTATTTGCGTTCGTTATAATTCAACTTCCAGACTTTCTTAACGTTGAAATGTAAGATTTATACGAGCTACTTAGATAGTTGTAGTTGCTTCAAATAAAGAGTTAATAGCAATCAATATATATTATTTCTGTTGCAAGTTTCTGTTGCCTTTTAATGGAATTCTACATATTATATATGCTCAGCTAGCCATGTGGTTTTCTCGCCTACATTTCTGAACTTGGGGGAGGAGCATTTCTATTGACATTGTAATGGGTACAGTTTCATTTGATAGGAAGTTGCGCATCTCGTTTATTACGCGGGTTTTTATTATTTATTGGCACCTGTAGGATGTCGTAAAGTAAGACAATTATTTTCCGATAGATCATGATGGACAAATGCGCTGATTATGTGATCACCAGTCGATAGAGGAAGAGTAAATTAACAACTCGTGGATGTAGTGGAATATAGTATCCATCGGCAGCAGAAGGGTAGGCAATCGCCACAATGCCTGACGCTGGCGAAGTAATGAAAGGTATAACGTGTATATTTACTATACGTCGATGATTAAATAAAACTAACAATAATCTAACAGAGAGCAGTATTTCTTTATCAATAAAATCGGTTTAAAGTTTGTTATCAAACGCCTGAGGCTATCAAAGAAATGATAGGTATATTTTGTATTCTTGCTGTGTATTAGGACAGATTTTCAAATATCCTTCGGGTTTCATCCATTTTACTGCGATGAACGTAAATTTTACAAGAATTTAAACGGATTGTTACGTTTAATATCGGACAAATCGAAATATGAGTCTATATCTTTATCATGAAAAATTGATTTAATGAAGATTACAAGTAAGCGAAAAACAGACAATAGCTCCGGAACAAAGTATGTTATTTTAAGAAAAATGAGTTATAAAATAGGACATATAATGCGTGTTTGTCATTGAGACAATATAATAATAATAATAATAATAATAATAATAATAATAATAATAATAATCCGATGATCATTGGAAGAACACGCACTCCCTGGAAAATAGAAGTAGGATTGGGTTCAGGAAGAGGAAGTAGCATCGTTCCCATCACACGCACTATGACCTNNCTATAAGAACAATCAAATAATTTTAATTGATATCTTAATTAAATTAAAAGGGCGAGTCACTAAGTACCAGCTTTTCCCATTTCCGATTGACAGAGACGGTCATGATTTTCATATCTTGTTTCAATACATGTATTATACCTTAGTACAAACTTGCAGGCGAATCGAGTCTCTAATGTGATATTGAATGTCAAACATGGAAAATGATACAAAGGCAGGCTTTTTACCGAATATTGAATACCGTGCTATAATCTGGTACCTGAATTAAAAGGTAAAACACACAAGGAAATACACGGCGAGGTAGTCTTTGTTTATGGGTCTTCTGCAACATCTTATGTTGAGATTAATTTCTAGATAGGGGAATTCGCGACTGAACGTCTTTAGAAGATGAAGCCGGGTCTGGACACCCACTATATGCCACCGACGAAGAAATGTGTAAGAAAGTTCGGGATCTGGTNNGATTGTTTAGGTACACGCAACCTATTAGCCTGTTGGGTCCCAAAATCTCTCAAAAAAAGTGATGAGCAAATGACAACCACAGTATTAGTATGCAGCACCTCGTTGAATGGTTTTAGATCAAAATAGAATTTTGTGCGTTTGGAAACTGTGGATGAGACTTAGGTCAGTATGATGAGCCAGAGAATAAAGCTCAAAGTGGGTAAGCACTGGGTCTCTGAGGTGAAAGAAGATCAAGACGCAACTATCTGCTGGCAAAGTGATGGTCACAGTATTTTGGGACGCAAAAAGGAGTTTATTATGTTGTAATTTTTTTCCAAGAACAATAATGGAGTGTACTTTGTAAAGTTAAGTACCGCCATCTAAACCAAAAAAAAAAAAATCATTTCCGGTCTGACGAAAATTATTTCACATCAGATAATCTTAATATCGTTGATCTTTGATATGACACTTTTGTTTTATCGTCTTCACATTTTAACTAGCAATGTTTGTCAAACAATGGAATGTTTGGTAAATTTGGGTATTTAAATAAGCCGTTTTCATTCACATGAAGTAAGGTGATTGAATTAAGAAACGGGTCGCGGTCTTGCAGAAGAATTTCTGGTCGTGTGGTCTCAAATCGACATTGCACCATTGTTGTTTTCCCATTCTTCCGATGGAATTGTAAATCTAAATTAAATGATAAACGATCGAAAACACACGGTAAAAAAAAAACAGAAAAAAGCAACAAAACATAAAACAAAACACACCTAAATATTCTGTTAAGAGAAGCTTTGCTGTTGCAGAAAGGACACTACACCAACAGTAAGTTCTGTAATATGTAGGCGGTAAAAGTAATTTATGAAACCCTATCTAATAATATTAAGGGTTTCCTTTGTTTATGAAATATTCATATACCAAAAATGTAAATTTCAGCTGGGGAGTTCGATTGAAATCAGATATCTTTACTTACTTGTACTCTACTTGTCAATCTTATCTTCAACTACATGTACCATTAAAGACATAGTACGACATAAATGATATCGAATTAAAACAAAATTTTGATCAAGTTTTCCAATTTAAACAAATATCTAACTGAAAAAAACTGAAAAAATAAAATAAAATTTACCTTATTTAAAAACACGATCTTAAATATAAAGATAAAAAGAAAGAAATGAGGTAGAAAACAAGTACGAGTGTACATAATATTGTGATCTTGCTTTATCATTATGATATTTATGAAATCTTTTCAAATATTTTTGTTAGGGATTACAAAAATGTTACAGGCTGTATATTTATGTCGTATTTCAATTGCAAGGATTGGTCTATCTGCACTGAGGAACGTACATTAAACAAAGAAAAATTTAAAAGAATGCAATACATTTATTTGATGTTTTTTCCGACTGTTTTTAAAAGTTTTGTAGTATGTTTCCACATATTCACGCAATCTTTCAATCTTATAGTTTCGTAAACTTGAGTATAACTAGAGGCTGTAAAGATCCTGAGAAGTTCGCCTGGTCAACCTTAGGCCAGCAGAACTGTTGACATTTTTTTCAGTTCTTTTAAGGACTAATAAGGCACATTTAAATTATGATTTGGAATATTTATGCAAACCTAATTTACATAAATTTGTCAGAAGTGACAAATGTTCAATGATAATTAAAAACCATTAATGAATATTCAAAGGCTCAATATTGCAGTTCTACATACTAAATTACAAGACATTCTGACTTAATATAACTTAGTTACAGCGATTTGAAGAAATTTATATTTCAGCAATGACAGCCACCTTGGACGGTGGGTGGGGATATCCGATGTCTGAAAACAATTTGAAAGGGGACCGACCACCCAAAGACTAATCAGACCAAGTTTGGCTCAAAATGCCCGGGTGGTTTCAAGGGAGGAGATTTTTGTAATAAAGTAAACGCTGATGCCAACGACGCTGAAGACGACGGAAGCCAAGTGATGGCAATATCTCTTTTGGATAAAAAGGGGAGTCAAGAATAACAAGAGGTATTCAAAAGGGGGGAAGATAAAATTATGACCAAAAATAAAGGACATAATACTTCTACTAAATAACTCTGCAAATTGAGAGATATTTAAAGACAACATTATTAATAACGTGTTGATGTATTGAAATTGGAACATAAAGATATGATGATATTGCAAAGAAATATTTTATTTCTACTTAAAGGCAATTGCCAAGTCCTACTCACCATTCGAATACCACTTTGTGTTTTTCAATTTTGTTTTTATTTAAATCTATCCTTTGATCGAGAAATATGAGACACCTTGGTGTTCACCAAAATCTTGAACTATAATCCCCCAAAAAGTCCGAATCCACTTTCTTTCAAAATTTACATGACATGACTTTTATCGGAAATATATTGTAAGTCCTACAATACCGTTGTGCAAGCACAATGAGTACATAGACAGGTTAGTGTTAACCTACAGAAATGAAATCTACAATCTCGTGCACAAAGTTTTATTTTTTGCAAGAACTCACGTATATACCAATTTTATGTTACCCGAAAGAGGGAAATCACCTTCATATAATGTAAATTCTATTACAATAAAGAGATACCCACATACAGTTTAGCTTCTCCAATCCATTAGCATTTCGGATATTTTGAAATGCACAACTAATACTGATCAAGCAATATCAACACCCCCGGTTATTAAATAGGGAAATAACATCCAACTACCCCGTGTATCTAATATATGCTTTATGAAACTTAACACTGTGTCATAAAGTACAATCAACCCCTTAACACACCAATATTGCATTCTTTACTTTGATCATTATTGTACAAACACGATCTGATAATGTTTTGTATAATAATCTAATATATCTATTAATTACCCTAAAATTGGAGTACATGGCTTTAAATACAACACTTTACTGACCTAGATACATCTGGGACTTGTCGCTGCACTGGTAATATTTACACAACATTAGCGAAATCAGGCGTGGGGCGGTTCTTCTAACATAATTACAAAGACATTATATTTTACGGATTATTAACGAATCGGTAAATTGAAATGCTTCTGCAAATTATGCTTACTCGGGACTCGTATAACGACTTACTAAATTTATATCAAATCGTAGACAATTAACATGTTGACATTTAGCTCAGGAACTATATCAACTATAACATATTCTAGGACAAACATATTTTTTCGAAGAATTCAATTGCAACATGGACTTCGAAGTACATATCTTCATTGACAATTCAGATTACGATTTATCGAAGCTCATATACGTTTACCGTTGTTTACCATATCGCTTTAGCTAAGTTTCATAGTTCTGTTTTGTCTTGTATTTTCCTGATTTATGCATCGCCTTAAGGTCAACTTGGTAAGTGTTTTGTTGTTTAACGTCCCGCTCAATAATATTTCACTAATACGTAGACGTCACCGTCTGCCGGTGAAGGGTGACTAATTTTGCCTATGCTCGGCACCTAAGGTCATAGAATAGGGTTCAGGATTCTTAAATGTGCCAACATCTACTGTGACACGGGACCTCGGTTTTCCTGCCTCATTAGAAAGACAGGGACAGCCAACAACGGCGTGGCCAGGGCTTGAATCCAGAACCTCAAGATAAAATGTCAAATACGCAAACCATTAAGCCACGGCAACTTCGAAGGCCAACTAATTACTCAACACCTAACATTTGATATCAAGATAAGTTTGGCAGAAAGACAATACAACAACCCTACAAAGACTCTTCTTTTTCCCCAAAAATGATGAATAATTCACAATCTTATTTTAGATCCTAAAATTCAACTTCATTCTAATTTTAAATAAACATATACATGTATTTTTAATTTTTAACTTGTATAGGATAAATAGTTCTTTTTAGGGACCCCTCTAGGCTCCGGGTTATTAAATCAAATAATATTTCACTTAATTCTAGCCAAAGCAATTTTTAGATTATATATTGTAAAAAAGACATGTATTGCATTTAGTATATACTTTTAACACATCATATGCGGTTAGATTGGAACTTTTATAAGAGGTAAGTTGTATTGTTTGTTTGTTTGTTTTGTTGTTGTTTAACGTCCCACTCAAGAACATTTCACTCATATGGA